>JABUQX010032574.1:0-45000 GCA_015478945.1 Trachelipus rathkii
TTATTATTATTATTTATATTATTATTATTATTATTATTTTATATTATTATTGTTGTTGTTGTTGTTGTTGTTGTTGTTGTTGTTGTTGTTGTTGTTGTTGTAGTTGCTGAAGTGTTTATTATTATTATTATTATTATTATTATTATTATTATTATTATTATTATTATTATTATTATTATTATTATTATTATTATTATTATTATTATTATTATTATTATTATTATTATTATTATTATTATTATTATTATTATTATTATTATTATTATTATTATTATTATTATTATCAGTTGTTGTTGTTGTTGTTGTTGTTTTGTTGTTGTGTTGTAGCTGTTGTTTTGTAGTTGTCTGAAAGTGTTTATTATTATTGTTATTATTATTATTATTATTATTATTATATTTATTATTATTATTATTATTATTATTATTATTATTATTATTATTATTATTATTATTATTGGTAACATTTTGATAATATTTAATTAACGATTTTCGTACACTACTACTATTACCACTGTTACTGTCACTACTATTACTGCTTCAACTACCATTACTAATTATAATGCCAGTGATAATAAATAATAATTACGTAGGCCATGCTATATTATTATTATTATTATTATTATTATTATTATTATTATTATTATTATTATTATTATTATTATTATTATTTTATTATTATTATTATTTTTTATTGTTATTTTTGTTATTATTTCCACCGTGGTTTCTTCTTCGCATCCGGTTCTGAATCCGATATATATCTACATGGGTTAGAGTTATTATTATTTATTATCGTTGTTGTTGTTGTTGTTGTTGTTGTAGCTGTTGTTGTTGTAGTTGCTGAAGTGTCTGTTATTATTATTATTATTATTATTATTATTATTATTATTATTATTATTATTATTATTATTATTATTATTATTATTATTATTATTATTATTATTATTATAGTAGTAGTAGTAGTAGTAGTAGTAGTAGTAGTAGTAGTAGTAGAACACATACATTTTTTTTAGAGAAATGTTTTCCTTAAGACCTTACGTCGTCTATATAATAAATATAATTCGTAAGGCCCCTTTCACACAATTTAAATCTGAATCAATCCCAGTCAATCAAACAATAGTATAGATCTTTTTCTATACCACGTCTGTATTGAATCGGATTGATTCAAATTCTTCTGGTGTTTAACAGCCGGAAAACTTTCTCGCTATTGTTTACGGGAGTAGTAGGGCGACGTTATTGCACGTGTTGGTCATTTTGACCACAGCGTCCAGGAACCTACCTGAGGGTATTTTGAGCCCATTTTTTTACCTTTTTTGACCTTTTTTGGGCTTGACCTTTTTGGGCCTTGACCTTTTTTGGGCCTTGACCTTTTTTGGGCCTTGACCTTTTTTTTGAGCCCCAATTTTTTACCTGGCCTTGACCTTTTTGGGCCTTTACCTTTTTGGGCCTTTACCTTTTTGGGCCTTTACCTTTTTGGGACTTTACCTTTTTTTCGACCAAACCTTTGATCTTCCATGGGTCATTTTTGGCCCACGGTATTTTTGAGAACCCGGATTTTTTGAGAACCCGGATTTTTTGAGAACCCGGATTTTTTGAGAACCCGGATTTTTTGAGAACCCGGATTTTTTGAGAACCCGGATTTTTTGAGAACCCAAATTTTTTGAGAACCCAAATTTTTTTGAGAACCCAAATTTTTTGGGAACCCTAATTTTTAGCACCCTTTCGAAGAAAGGGTGCGCCAAACGGTTGCGTCAGCAACCGTTGTACGTATTACCCCCCTATTTTACGCCCCCTAATTTTTTTCGACCGTGGGCAATTTTTGCCCACGGTAATTTTTGATCTTCCTTTAGGGGCTTAGCCCTATTTTTGATGTCTTAACGTTGTTTGACCATGATATTTCGGCATTAACCTTGCCAGATACCATGGGTCATTTTTTGCCCACGCCAATTTTTTTGCCCACTCGTGGCCCACCCGTCACATATTTCGTTCCTAACTTGTACGCATGTATGGACCTACCCTAACTTGAACACCTACACACGTGCGCGTGCGCATACACACACACACACACACACACACACACACACACACACACACACACACACACACACACACACACACACACACACACACACTTACACTTATACAGACATTCACTATGCCACTTATACATACATTCACTATGACACTTACATTTACCCATAGACCTTACATTATACACTATATTACACACGGTGCGCGTGCGCACACACATACACACCCTTGACAGATACCATGGGTCAAATTTGACCCACGGTAATTTTTTGTCCTTCCTTTAGGGACTTAGCCCTTTTTTTGATGTCTTAAACTTGTTTGACCATGATATTTCGTCCTTAACCTTGTCATATACCATGGGTCAAATTTTTTGACCCACGCTAACTTGATGGCTTTGATGGTTCCCAATCAACGTTAGAAGAGTATCTAGTGATGTTCTATTAGTGTTCTATTGCATTATTTCTATGATGCCAGGTGAGTGCCAGGTGATTGCCAAGTGAGTGCCAATGAGTGCCAATGAGTTGCCAAGTGAGTGCCAATGAGTGCCAAGATGAGTGCACATAGTGCCAAGTGAGTGCCACATAGTGCCAACTGAGTGCACTTTTTCAAGCCTTTTCTAGCCTCCCCGAGCTAGAATAGCCCTAATATGGGTGTTTACCCCTAGGTTATAAGGTATGGGAAATCGATTGGTGTATATTTACAAGTTGCTAGGATGCTTCCTACTATGAGTTAGTCTTTTTCTAACACTTATACACACACACACACATACACTACGACACTTATACACACATTCACTATGACACTTATACACACTATGACACTTACATTAAACCATATACACTTACACTCACAGCCCACACACAATACACTTACACTTTACACCACAACACTTCGATATTTTTGACGCTTCAGCATTTAATGCCTCAGCATTTGATGCCCTCAGCATTAATTGACTCTCAGCATTTGGATGCCTCAGCATTAATGTCTCAGGCATTTGGAGCCTTAACTTCGAAAGGTTTCATCTTTGATGACTCAATCTTTTGATGACGTCATCTTTTGATACCATCTATATTGATGATTTATCTTTGATTGAAATCACCTTTGATGGCTCATCTCTTCCCACATCATAGAACAGAGTTAATATTAATGTCTTCCCAAGTTCATAAGCTGCCCACCAGGGCGCAGCAAGCCCCCCCTCCGCAAAGGATGGAGGCCCCGCCCCCACAGGTGGCGACCCTCGAGCGAATGAAAAATATATATACTATAAGTCATTCATTTTTATTTCATGCTTAAGCATTTTTTATTAAAAGCATTTTCGCGAACCTAAAACTGTAACTCATTACAAACCTATTATTTAACACATATATTTATTATCATTATTTTTACTTAATACTTTTTACCTAATACTTTTTAATTTATAAATTTTTAAAAAATTGTATGTAAGAAGAAAAAAATCCAAAGTGTCTGATATATAAACATTCATTTTTACTACAATTGGACGAAAATTTATTTAAAAAACATATACTTTACATACCTTAAAGCAGTAAAGCAGTAAAACAATAGAGGTGTTATTACCTAATACCTAGGGGATTAGTATGCATTTGTTTTACTGCTTTACTGCTTTAACTTTCTGCTTTACTGCTTTAACTCATGGTTTTACTTTGCTTTCTTTTCTGCCTTTTACTGCTTTAACTCAGTTTTACTGCTTTAACTTTCTGCTTTACTGCTTTAACTCATGTTTTACTGTTTTAACTCTCTGCTTTACTGTTTTAACTCTCTGCTTTACTGCTTTAACTCATATATTTATTAACATTATGTTTTCTTTTATATTTTTTATTTTGTTTTAATACTTTTTATTTATTATTTCTATTTTTATTTTTGTTTTAATACTTTTTTATTTTTAATTTGTAATGTAAGAATAAAAACACACAGAGTTTCCGAAACAATTTAACAATTTTATTCTTTTAAATTAAAAATTGTACGAAATTTTATTAAAAAACATATTTTACGTACATGCGTTAAAGCAGTAAAGCAGTAAAACAATTAAGGTGTTATTACCTAACACCTAGGGGATTAGTATGGTTTTGTTTTACTGCTTTACTGCTTTAACTTTCTGCTTTACTGCTTAACTCATGTTTTACTACTGCTTAACTTTCTGCTTTACTGCTTAACTTTCCTGCTTTACTGCTTTAACTTCTGCTTTACTGCTTTAACTTTCTGCTTTACTGTTTTTAACTTTCTGCTTTACTGTTTTTAACTCATATATTTATTAAAATCAAATGTTTTTATATTTTTGTTTTAAACTTTTTATTTAATTTTATTATTATTTTTATTTATTTTTTATCATTATTTTATTAATTTTATTATTATTTATTATTTTTATTATACTAGTTTTATTTACTTTCATGCCTATTCTTATTATTATTTAGAACACACACTCACACACACACACACACACACACCACCACACACACACACACACACACACACCACACAACACACACACACACCACACACACACACAAACCACACACACACACACACACCACACACACACACACACACACACACTACACTTATACACACATTCACTATGACACTTATACACACATTCACTATGACACTTACATTTTGCCATAGACACTTACATTTACACTTACACTCACAAACACAGATTTACTTACCACTGACACAGATTACTTACACTTCACACAGATTTACTTACATCACACACAGATTTACTTACACACACAGATTTACTTAACCCACATGCACACAGATTACACAACACATACACACACACCACCACACACACACACACACCCACGCACACTCCCTTACATACATATAACGTATAATTATTTAAAACATTTTATGTTTTTAATTAAAACCACGTACATTTATATTACTTCATCAAATAACTACTAAAATTTATTTCAAAGTTTTCTATTAAAACTTCTATTTATTTCAATCATTATCTTTGAACAAAAGAATTTATTATTAACTGAATTACTTTTGTTTAATAAATTTTATAACTATCAAGTATTAAAATAACTTTTTACTAAAATTTTTATGAAATTTTATAAAAACATATATTTTACGTACCTTTAAAGCAATAAATCAGGTAAAGTCAGCCCCCAGCACCCCTCTACACCAAGCTATGCCACGTTTTTTTCTCTTGACTTACTGCTTTACATCATCTTTAGCAATCGTAATAAGTATAAAATAACAAAATAATTCTTCTCTGCTAACATAACATGTATTTATTAAAATCATTCTAAGTTTTATTTAAAAATAACATTTATTCACTACATTTATATTATTCACTCGATGTTAACAAAAATATTTCAAAGTTTTTTAAATAATTCGGGTTTTCTTTATTATTATTATTATATCTATGGATACATTGACAATCCATCACGAGAAACACAACAACCCGCACTCCGTACAGATACGAAACTGACCTCTCTCTGTAAAAGGTGTTGAAATAACTACTTTAGCTCTAAATAGGATAATCCTTTTTGTAACCCGCGGCCGATTTAAGCCTAATTCGCAGGTCCCCAAAATATATTTCAAAACTGACCTTTTTCTGTAAATGTGGTGCAATAAACTACGTTAGGCCTAAATTAGGCCTAAATTTAGGATAATCCTTTTTGTAGGACGGGCTAATTTAATCCTAATACCAGGTCAAAAAGGTAATTCCAGTATGACGTCGAAGATTTCATTGTTATTATTTATTTTATTAAATATATTTCCAACTGAAACATGCTGAATCGGTAAGATCCTTTAAGCAGGTAAAAAGGAAATGTTTTCCTTACTTGTGATTTGTCGGGGTAATCCTTATCTCTATATGATATCGGTATGTTGATTGGTCGAGGAATTATTTTATCGTCCTTTTGAAAATTAAACTTTGTTTTAATCTTGTATTTTAGAGCAGGTGTGTGTTTTTATTATCCTTTAACCCAAACTTCAATTTAAAATCATAGTCATTTTAGCTTTTAACGTTGCACAAGTTATCTGATTTGTATTAAAAAGTGTTTATTTTTTACATAAGGTAATCATATTTTATATAAATAACTTACATTGAGGAAATAATTATTAATTTTCACTAGAATTAGATAATATTAATTCACTAGCTTCATAAGCTAAACCAACCAGGGCTCAGCATGACCCCCACCCGCAAAGGCAGCCAACCCGCACCCGCTGGTGCGTCCCGACCGCGTCCCCGCCCGCCCGCGGTGCGCCCGCAGGCCCAATATTTCCCCGCGTTTCCCGCCCGCCGCGTGCGCCCGCAGCGCAATATTTCAGCGTATCCGACCGCAGCGTGCGCCCGCAGGCGCAATATTCCCGCGCGAATGAAATATATTATATATATATTTGTGTGTGTGTGTGGTGAAGTTGTAAGTGTTATGCGGTGAACGGTTAAGTGCTTCTATGTGTATGTGGTGTATGTGTGGAATAAGAGATATTAGTGTTATGTGTGTGTGTGTGTATTAATGTAAGTGTAAGTGTCTATGGTAAGTGTAACTGCTTATAAGATGAGTCATCAATATAGGTGGTATCAAAGATGACGCCATCAAAGATGAGTCATCAAGGGTGATCCACCAAAGCAAAGGTACCAAAGCTAAGTTATTAAAGTTGAGCAACAAAGGCTGAGGCATCAAAAACTAGCGTATCAAAGTTGAGGCTTAAAAGCTGAGTTCATCAAAACTGAGACATCAAAGTTGGGGCATCAAAAGTTGGGACATCAAAGTTGAGGTATCAAAAGCTGAGGCATTAAAAGTTGGGGGCGGGGGCATCAAAATATCGAGTGGGTGGTTGCGTATGTGTAAGTGTGTATGTTGAAATGTGTGTGTGTTGTCAATGTGTGTGTGTGTGTGTGTGTGTAATTGTGTGTGTGTGTTGTGTGTGAGTGTGGCCATGTGTTATTCCCTAAATCAATAATAACAATAGGCATTGAAGTAAATAACACTAAGTTATAATAATAAAATTAAAAAATAAATAAAATAAAATGTTTTAATAAATTTATACGCTATATGTGTAAGTGAGTGTGCGTGTGAGTGTGTGTGTGTGTGTGTGTGTGTTGTGTGTGTGTGTGTGTGTGATTAGTGTGTGTGTATGTGTGCGATGCTGTCGTGTGTGTGTTATGTGTGTTCTAAAATAAAATAATAACAATAGAAAGAAGTAAAATAACACTAAGTATAATAATGAAATAAAAATAAAATGTTTTTTAATAAATTATACGTTATATGTGTAAGTGAGTGTGAAGTGTGTGTTGTGTGTGTGTGTGTTGTGGTGTGATATAGAAAGTGTGTGGTGTGAGTGGGCTGTGTGCGTTATGGTGCTCTAAATATAATAATAACAATAGCATGAATTTAAATATCACTAAAGTCTAAAAATGAAATTAAAAATTTAAAATGTTTTAATAATATACGGTATTATAGGCTATGTGGAGGCTGAGTGTGTGTGTGTGTGTTGAATGTGGTAGAGTCATGTGTGGTGTGTGCGGTGGTGATGTGTGTGTGTGTGTGGTGTGTGTGTGTGTGTGTGTGTATGTGTGCGTGTTGTGTGTGTATGTGTGCCTCTAACGGGCGGGAACGCGGAAATATGCGCCTGCGGGCGCACGCGGCGGGCGGGAACGCGGAAATATTGCGCCTGCGGCGCACGCGGCGGGCGCGGGCGGGGACGCGGCGGGACGCACCAGCGGGTGCGGGGTTGCCTGCCTTTGCGGGTGGGGCTCATGCTGAGCCCTGTTGGTTAGCTTATGAACTAGTGAATTAATTATTATCTATTCTAGTGAAATTAATAATTATTCCTCAATGTAAGTATTTATTATAAATATGATATACACTTAGTAAAAATAAAACACTTTTAATACAAATCAGCTAACTTGTGTAACGCTTAACAGCTAAAATGACTATGATTTTAAAATGAGTTTGGGTCTAAAGATAATAAAACACCACACCTGCTCTAATACAAGATTAAAGAACAAAGTTAAATTTCCAAAAAGAGATAAAATAATTCTCGACCAATCACATACGATATCATATAGAGATAAGGATTACCCGACCAATCACAAGTAGGAAAACTTTCCTTTTTAACCTGCTTAAAGGCATCTTACCGAATTCCAGCATGTTTCCAGTTTGGAAATATATTTATAATAATAATAACAATGATTCCTGTCTATACGGGAATTACCTTTCTTTTTGACCTGGTATTAGGATTAAATTAGCCGTCTACAAAAAGGATTATCTAAATTTAGGCCTAAATTAGGCCTAATGTAGTTATTGCACCACATTTTACAGAAAAAGGTCAGTTTGAAATATATTTTGACCTGGAATTAGGCTTAAATCGCCCCGGGGTTACAAAAGGATTATCCTAAATTTAGACCTAAATAAGTTATTTCAACCACATTTTACACGAGAGAGAGGTCAGTTTTCGTAAATCTGCAAGGAGTGCGGGTAGCTGTGTTTTCTCGTGATGGATTGTCAATGTACATAGATAATAATAATTAATAATAAAGAAAAACCCGAATTATTTAAAAAAAACTTTGAAAATATTTTATAAGTAAACATCGAGTGAATAATATAAATTTAAGTGAATAATTTTAATTTTTAAATAAAAACTTAGAATGATTATATAATATACATGTTATGTTAGCAGAGAAGAACTTATTTGTTATTTTTTTATACTTATTACATGGCTAAAGATGATGTAAAGCAGTAAGTCAAGAGAAAAAAAACGTGGCATAGCTTGCGTGTAGAGGGTTGCTGGGGGGCTGAACCTTTGTGAATTTATCGGATGTAACGGGTCGTAAAAGATTTTTTTTTTAATAAAAATTCATTGAAAGGTGTGAACAGTGTGATGGGGAAGTTGTTAGATTAAAATTTTAAAATATAAAGTCTTAAGAGTAAATAAAAAAATCTTTGTTCAAAGATAAAGAATTATTATGATAAAACTTTTAATAAACTTTGAAATAATTTTAGTTATAATTGAATGAGTAATTTAAATGTACGTGTTTAATTAAAACATAAAATGTTTAAAAAATTATTACGCTTATATGTGTGTAAGTGAGTGTGCGTGGGTGTGTGTATGTGTGAATCTTGTGAATTGTGTGTATTGTGTGTGTGCTAAATTCTGTGCATGTGTAAGTAAATCTGTGCTGTGTAAGTAAATCTGTGTGTGAGTGTAAGTAAATCTGCTGTGAGTGTAAGGTAATCATGTGTCAGTGTTAAGCAAATCTGTGTGTTGAGTTAAGTGTAAATGTATAGTGTCATTGGACAAATGTAAGTGTCATAGTGAATGTGTGTATAGTTATCATAGTGAATGTGTGTTGTATAAGGTAAGCTGTTGGTGTGTGTGTGTGTGTGTGGTGTGTGTGTGTGTGTTGTGTTGTGTGTTGTGTGTGTGTGTGTGTGTGTGTTGTGGTCGTGTGTGTGTGTGTTGTGTGTGTGTGCTGTGTGTGTGTGTGTGACCCGAAAAATAATTAATAACAATAAGGCATGAAGTAAATAACACTATGTATTAGATAAATATAAACCGAAAAGTGAGAAGACTTAATGAAAATGAAGTTTAAAGAAAAATAGAAATAATAATAAAATAAATAAAAAGTACTTAAAACAAAATAAAAAACATAATGTTAATAAATAGTATGAGTAAACAAGTAAAGCCAGAAGTTAAAACAGTTAAAGCAGGAAAGTTTAAAGCAGTTAAAGCAGACAAGTTAAAAAGCAGTAATAAGCAAGAAAGTTAAAGCAGAAAAGCAGTGAAAGTTAAAGCAGAAAACATGAGTTAAAGCAAGTAAAGCAGAAGTTAAAGCAGTAAAGCAGTAAAAACAAAGGCATACTAATCCCCTGGTTTAGGTAATAACACCCTATGTCTTACTGATCCTTTACTGCTTAAGGGTTGTAAAGTATATGTTTTTAATAAAATTTCGTACAATTTTATTAAAATTTAAAATGTTTTATATTGGCCAACAGAAATTCTGTGTGTTTTTATTCTTACATTTACAAAAATTTAAAAATAAAAAGTATTAAAACCAAAAATAAAAATAGAAATAATAAATAAAAAAAAGTATTAAAAACAAAATAAAAAAATATAAAAGAAAACATAATGTTTAATAAATATATGAGTTCAAAGCAGTAAAAGCAGACGAGTTAAAAACAGTTAAAAACAGTTAAAAACAGTTAAAAACAATGTTCTTAGTAAAGCCGAAAGTTAAAGCAGTAAAACATGAGTTAAGCAGTAAAGCAGTAAGTTAAAGATGTAAAACATGAGTTAAAGCAGTAAAGAGCAGAAAGTTAAAGCCATGTAAAGCCAGTTAAAACAAAATGCATACTAATCCTAGGTATTAGGTAATAACACCTCTATTTATTTACTGATTTACACTGCTTTAAGGTATGTAAAGTATATGCTTTTAATAAAATTTCGTTACAATTGTAGTTAAAAATGAATGTTTATATATCAGACACTCTGATTTTTTCTTCTTACATAACAATTTTTTAAAAATTTTTAAATTAAAAAGTATTTAGGTAAAAAGTATTAAGTAAGAAATATAATGATAATAAATATATGTGTTAAATAATAGGTTTGTAATGTTAGTTACAGTTTTAGGTTCGGGAAAAAATGCTTTTAATTAAAAAAATGCTTAAGCTGAAATAAAATATGGAATTGAACTTATAGTTATATATATTTTTCATTCGCTCGGCAGGGTCGCACCTGTCGGGGGCGGGGCCTCCATTGCCTTTGCGGAGGGGGGCTTGCTTGCGCCCTGGTGGGCAGCTTATGAAACTTGGGAAGGACATTAATATAACTCTGTTCTATTGATTGTGGAAGAGCATGAGCCAATCCAAGGTGATTTCATCAAGATGAATCATCAATATAGATTGGCTATCAAAGATGACGTCATCAAAGATGAGTCATCAAAGATGAACCTTCAGAAGTTAAGGGGAATCAATGCTGAGACATTAATGCTGAGGATCAATGCTAAGGCATTAATGCTGAGGCATCAATGCTGAGGCATTAATGCTGAAGCGTCAAAATTATCGCAGTGTGTGAGGTAACGTGTAAGTGTATCTGTGTTGGGGTACGAGTGTAAGTGGATATATGGTTTAATGCTAAGTGTCAAGTGTGTATAAGTGTCATAGTGAATGGTGTATATATAAGTGTCAGAGTGTATGTGTGTGTGGTGTGTATAAGTGTTAGAAAAGACTAACTCATAGTTTAGGAAGCATCTAGCAACTTTGTAAATATACCACCAATCGAACTTCCTCAACCTTATTACCTAGTAGACACCCATATTAGGGCTATTCTAGGGTCAGGGGAGGCTAGAAAAGGCTGAAAAAAGTGGGCATCAGTTGGCAACTATGTGGCACTCACTTGGCACTATGTGGGGGACACTCACTTTGGCACTCATTGCGCACTCACTTGGCACTTCATTGGCACTGCGATTTGGCACTCACTTGGCACCTCACCTTGCGCACTTCAACCTGGCACTCATAGAATAAATTCATAGAACACTAATAGAACATCACTAGCATACTTCTTACGTTGATGGGAACCATTCAAAGCCATCAAGTTAGCTAGGGTCAAAATGCACCCATGGTATATGACAAGGTTAAGGACGAAATATCATGGTCAAAACAAGGTTTAGACATCAAAAAAGGGCTAATTCCCTAAAGGAAGGACAAAAAATTACCGTGGGTCAAATTTTTGACCCATGCGCTATCTGTCAAGGGGTGTATGGTGTGTGCGCACCGCACGTGTGTATAAGTGTAAATGTAAGTGTCTATGGGGTAAATGTATAGTGTCATAGTGGAATGTATGTATAGTGGCATAGTGAATGTCGTGTATAAGTGTGTGTGTTGTGTGTGTGTGTGTGTGTGTGTGTGGTGTGTTGTGTTGTGTGTGTGTGTGTGTGTGTGTGTGTGTGGTGTGTGTAGTGTGTTGGTGTCTGTGTGTAATGCGCACTCTGCGCACCGTGTGTAGGTGTTCAATGTTAGGGTTAGGTCCATACATGCGTACAAGTTAGGAACGGAAATTATGTGACGGTGTGGGGCCACGAGTGGGGCAAAAAAAAATTGCGCTTGGGCAAAAAATGATCCCATGGTATCTGCAGGTTAATGCCGAAAATATCATGGTACAAAACAAACGTTAAGACGATCAAAAAGGCTAAGCCCCCTAAAGGAAGATCAAAAAAATACCGTGGGCCAAAAAATTACGGTCGAAAAAAATTAGGGGGCGTTAAAATAGGGGGGTAAATACGTACAACGCCGTTGCTGTCGCAACCGTCTTGGCGCCACCCTTCTTCGAAAGGGGTGCTAAAAATTAGGGTTCCAAAAAAATTTGGGTTCTCAAAAAATTTGGGTTCTCAAAAAAATTTGCGTTTCTTTCAAAAAATCCGGGCTTCTCCAAAAAATCCGTGTTTCATCAAAAAAATCCGGGTTCTCAAAAAATTTCCGGTTTCCAAAAAATCCGCGGTTCTCAAAAAAATACCGGGTTCTTCAAAAATAACCGTGGGCCAAAAATGGACCCAGGAGATCAAAGGTTGGTCGAAAAAAAGGTAAAGTCCCAAAAAGGTAAAGGCCCAAAAAGGTAAAGGCCCAAAAAGGTAAAGGCCCAAAAAGGTCAAGGCCAGGTAAAAAATTGGGGCTCAAAAAAAAGGTCAAGGCCCAAAAAAGGTCAAGGCCCAAAAAAGGTCAAGGCCCAAAAAGGTCAAGCCCAAAAAAGGTCAAAAAAGGTAAAAAAATGGGCTCAAAATACCCTCAGGTAGGTTCCTGGACGCTGTGGTCAAAATGACCAACACGTGCAATAACGTCGCCCTACTACTTACGGGAGAAACTTCCCTAAATTTTTGGCAGTCAGATTTTTGCTTACTTGGAGTGATTAATTATTATTGACTTGGACTGATTAGGATTTACTTGGTGTGAAAAGGGTCAAATGGTTCTATCTCAAAAGTTGGTTGGATCATGTCGGTTATCTGCTTCCAGTTATGCTTAAGTCAATTTTTTTTAAAACCTACGTTATCGAACAAAATGTACAAAGAGCGCGTGGTGCCAGATGCGTGTTTTTTTAAACAATGCAAAGTTAAATAAATTATAAATATAACACTAATTGTTTAATTCTTATGGATTGTTACGTTAAAGTAAGGTTATGTTGAGTTACGTTAGTTTACATAGATTTAAACTTTTTTTTTATATAATATTTTTCAAGGTGTGAAGCTGATTTATTACTATAGTTTAAATGTGACTCTACACAAATTTATTTCACTTTTATGAAATGTGTTCGAATCCATGAAATCGATATGTATATGGAGGTGGAGGCAGATAAACGACAAAATCCGGTTGGTTCACTGTGTCCAATATTTTAATTGGTATTTATTAAAAACTTAAAAGCTTTTTTTAATCTGTCCTTGAAGAGTTGTTTGTTTCAAACGCAAAAACAATTCCGCCCTGATTATATTGCCACTGTGTTATTAGTATTATAAGATTTTCATCAACTACATAAAATCTTGAGATATTAATAATGCTTTTAGTCAATTCTTCTGCACTTTGTCAGGTGTACTAAAAAATTTTTGCGTTTCTTTCTGTTAAATTCCTGTATATTTTTCACATAGTCCATCATTCATTCCTATATTGAACATTTTTTGGCTTATCAAAATCTTAAGATTAGCTAATAAGGAACTCCTTGCAGTGTGTTTCTCTTCCTTTGAAATTATTCTCCCCTTGTACACATTTTCTTATATTTACTACGATATCCACAGTCCCAGAACTGAACAATTCTCACTGTAACATCCACCTTATTCAGTTAAAACTATCTTCTAATATTGCCTCTGCGTAAGAGTATATAATTTGACCATTATATACTTAAGAAAAGCACATATATTATTGCATGCTTTGTGTGAATGCTTGTATAAATAGGTGTGTAGGTGTATGTTGTGCGCGCCGCAGAGAGAGTAGATTTTAATTAAACCTTTTAGAACTCTTGGTCAAAACAGAAACTTTTGTTGAAATTATCATAATTTGCTTATAAAAGTTAATTGCAAACGATATATTATTTTCCCAAAAAAAAGGGACGTGGCATTGGGAGTTATGAAGGGAATGGAGCTCCTATTTTAAGTTTTCTGGACTTAACTATCACTCAAAATTAGGAACTTGTGCCGCGAAGCTCATTAAAAATTCTTCGTTTATTCCATTTAGGTTTCAAGCTGCCCTTTAAATTCGATACGAAAATCGACTTTAGAGAAACTCAAATCCTCTTTCGACGGAGTTTAGTCAGCGAATTTTAATTCTTTCTACGGGATTAAAATTTTTTCTCATTTTTAATTGTTTATTTAAAAGGCGATTTTTGCAATATATAATATATAATATATATATATATATTATATATTATATAATATATAATATATTAGTTATATACTATATATATATATATATATATATATATAATATATCATATATATATATATTATTATATTTAAAATATAATATAATAATATATACTTATATATATATATATATATATATATATTATATAGTATTATATATAATATATATATATATATAAATATATGATTTATATATATATATATTATATATATATATATATATATATATATATATATAAATAACCATGTTTGGGGAGGCGGATTGGACCAGTAGTAGAGCGTCATGTACATTGTCTAACGGCGACGCTGTTGGCGATGGTTCGAGTACTGTTGCGAATAAAATTTTTCTTTCGGTCTTATTAGTGAGGCAAAATTTGTTCTCCACACTGTTGGTTGTACCCCATGTTGGGCGTTACTTGTTGATTTTTTGGTTGCTCCTGTACCTAGGTAGCTACCCAGCGAAATGCCATGTGGCCCCAGTAGGCGGTTCCAAGCACCCTTCTATGATATATATATATATATATTATATATATTATATATATAATATATATTATATATAATATATATATATATTAAGGTAATTAATATTAATTTTTATTATATTTATTAATTTTTTATTTAACTATATATATATAATATAATTTTTGTTATATATATATATATATATATTTCAGGTACGTTCTTCCTATCATCCAATTACATTCATAAACTAAGTTAGGGCTTCAAGGAACACTATCATGAGGACTATTCTAGCAATCGAAGAGGACTAAAATTGTGCTGTCTGAAGAAAAATATTGAAGTATGACATTCAGATCACTGTGGCACTCTCTGCCACCACCAAGAAATGGGTCGTTCTTCCTCGTCTACGCATAGCCACACCAACCTCACTCACGGATATTAATGCATCCAAAGTTTGCCCACTTCCTTGTCGGTTCTGTAACAACTTCCCATAATCTGTTCATCATTTCTTCATTGGATGTAATACATTGGCACAACTCGGACACCGTCTCGTTTCAAGTTACAATTCAATTTCAATCCAAAAATAGCGTTCACATACCATTGCAGATTCGAATGCGTTTAACAGCTTTGATGTCATGAACTTCATATTCTACAATACATTTATTTCGTGATTTGTGTTTGAAACTTCTTTTTCCTTTCTACTAGAAAATAACCCTAACCAGTGGCACAGATGTGCCCTGGAAATATTATATATATATATATATATATATAGTATATTATATTATATATATATATATATATATATATATGTATATAATATAATATATATCATATATATATATAATATATATATATATAAATATGTGTAGTAGTAGTAGTAGGTAGTAGTAGTAGAAGTAGTTAAGTAGTAGTAATTAGTTAGTAGTAGTAGTAGATATTGAGTGTGGTGTGTTGTAATAGAAAAAGTGTAAAGTTAAGTGAAGTTAAATCCCGTTTCGAATGCGACTCCATCAATGTGAGAAAAGGTTTACAATAAAAGAAAAAAATAAGGTTTAGTCTGGATAAAAGTAATAAAAAAGTTTAATTCGTTTCTTTTCCATTTTGCAATCCTACAATGAACACAATTTAAGTTTAAAACCTATTACAGAGCTATAAAGGCGCAACATATATATATATATTATATATATATCATATATATATATATATATATATATATATATATATATATATATATATATATATTATATATATATAGTATATATATATATATATTTGAGATATATATAATATATATATATATAATATATATATATATGTATATATATATATGTATAAATGAAAGAGAATGAAGGAGTGAAGAGTATGATTGATTTTGTGTTGGTGAAGATGGATGTGATGGATGTTAAATCAGTGAGGGGGTTAGGGATGGGAATATCAGTTCATTATGTTATTTTATGTAAAATTAAGTTAGTGTGAGGAGGGGTTTTATGTAAAATTAAGTTAGTGTGAGGAGGGGGGTTATGGATGAAAAGGAATGAGTAAAGGAAGGGAATGAAAGAGAATTAAGAGTAAGACTTTACATGAACAGGATTATAAGAAAAATATGTGAGGTCATTTGCAAATAAGTCAATTTGGAAGTAAATAAATTGAAACTGATCAAATCTGGATGCAAACGAAGGTAGCGTTTGTTAGTAGGGCATGTGAAGCATGTGAAGCATGTGAGTGTGTTAAGTAAAAGTGTCAAAATTGAAAGGTGGACTGAAGAGGTGATGCAAGCGGTAAAAAGTAAAAAAAAGATGCGTGGGTGAGTGTATTAAAAATCAATGATGATTTTTATAAAGAAATTTGCATGGAAATATATTGGGAGAAAAAGATGGAGGCTAAAAGTTGCACAAGTAAGAGAAAAAAAATGAAGTAAATGGACAGTTTGGAAGGAGGATGAATGGGAACATAAAAGGAAATATAAAGTTGTACTGGAAGGAAGCACGAAAAGTTAAGAAAGATAGTAAAGGGAATCTTCATAAAGTAATGAATAGGGATTATTGGGATTCATAAAGTAATGAATAGGGATTATTGGGATTCGTGACTTATGAGATGATCTTGAGGAGAGTGTTGAGGAACATTTCAGAAATTTGCTTAACATTGGCAGTGATGAAGAAGTGGTAGCTAATGTATATGAGTTTGATGGTGTAATTTGGAATAGATATTTTGGTGATGAAAAATTTAGTAGGGAGGAGGTAATGGGTAGGGTGAGAAAGTTGATGGTGTAAGATGAAATAGATATTTTGGAGATGAAATAATTAGTAGGAAGGAGCCACAAGGAGGTAATAGGTAGAGTGAGAAAGTTGAAGAATATTAAATCTGCAGGTATAGGTGATATTACTGGTGAAGTGATCAAGAATGGAGATGAGAATAATACTGACTGGACATGGAAGTTGTGCAACAAAGCGTTTATAGAGAGTGTAGTTCCGTGGAACTGAAGCAAAGCAGTGATAATACCTTTGTATAAGGGTAAGGGTAATAAGGGAAACTGTAGAAACCATAGGGTAATTAGCTTATTGAGTGTTCTTGGAAAAATATATGCTGGTAATTTTGTAGCTGAAAGAGTGAGTCGAGTGACTGAGGGACTGATTGGAGAAGAACAAGGTACCTTTAGAAGTGGTAGAGGATGTGTACATCAAATTTTTACATTGAAGCAAATGAATCAGAAAATGAGAATAAGAAAAGGAATCTTGTCTAGGTTTTATAGACTTGCGACAGGCGTATGACAAAATTAATTGGGAAGGTCTTTGGGAGGTGTTAATGATATATGATATTGGTTATAAGCTTCCGAATGGAATTGAAAATATGCATGTTGATAGTGAAACGTGTGTAAGAATAAATGGAGTGGAGAGTGAATGGATTAATAATAGTAGTGAAGTGAGGCAGGGATTTGTTATGTATCCATGGCTATTTAATTTAAATATGGATGCGATGATGAAAGAATTTAAAGTAGGGGTGGCTGGGGAGTGTGTTAGACTGATAGAGAATGAAAGAGAGTGGAGGGTGCCTTGCGTATTGTATGCAGATGATTTGGTTTTGTGTTGTAAATCAGAGAAAGGTTTGAGATGGTTGGTAGAGAGGTTTAGCAAGGTGTGTAAAAGGAGATTTTTTAAAGTAAATGAAGATAAGAGCAAGACAATGGTGGGATAGGTGAGAAGAATTCGCAGTGTGAAGTTATGTTGGATGGTGGACAACTGGAACAAGTGTCTTGAGTTTAAATATTTAAACTATTTGTTGGATGTAAGGGAACGAATGATGCTGAGTGCAGTAGTAAAATTGTGAGTGGTAAGAAGATGGCTGATGCAATTAAATCTTTGGTGAATATAAGGGGACTGAGTCTTGAGTGCGCTAAGGTTCTGCATAAAAGTATGTTGTTATTAGTGTTAATATATAGTAGTGAAATAAAATAGGCATAGATCTAAAGTTCAATCTGTTCATATGGATAATCTAAGAAGCGTCATAGGTATATATGAGAAGAATTGATAAAATGAAAAATGAATGTATTAGGGAATTGCGTGGTGTGTCGAGAAGAATAAAAGAGTGTATTAAAGTGTTTTTGTCATTTAAAAAAAGATGAATGGATGGATGGTAGTAGATTAACTAAGTAGTTGTATAGGGTTGAGTGTATTGGAAGCTACAGGCTGGGAGGCCTAAGTAAAAGTGGATTGTGTTAGTAAAAGAGTGTCTGGAGGGAGGAAATGTGAATTTAGCACAGGAAAGAAGAAGAATGCAGAATAGGGGTGAATGGTAAATGACGGGTTTTTGTGAGGGGGCATGATTGTGGACCTGATACAGGGGATGAACCATGACACTGACGAGATACCATACTGGAGGTCTGTCGTGGTGTGTGAAGCTCTACGGTGTATTTTGGCTTCGACGGGCTTGTACTTAGGTGTATGAGAGGAGGGTATAGAGGGGGGATTTCTTTACGACTTAGGTCTCGTTCTTCTGGCACACAATTTCCAATCTGAAGGGAGCCGTGGGGATGATGATGATGATGCTGCTGCTGATGATATATATATATATATATATATATATATATATATATATATATGATATATATATATGAGTATTGTGTTTGTAAATAGTACATTATAATTATATTATTTTTAATATTTTTATTATATTATTACATATTATTATTATTATTATTATTATTATTATTATTATATTATTATTATTATTATTATTATTATTATTATTATTATTATTGTTATTAAAATGTAAACTAAAGTTACAAAATTTTTCTTTCAAGAGAATTTACTTGTAGTTTTGTGTGTTTATAAGCCTTATTTTCATGTTTATTGTAACTGTATATCTCACGGGGGAGGGGAAATGATGTCTCTCAATATTGTATAAGATATATATATTATATTATACATATTATTATTATATTATAGTTATTATATTATTATTATTACATATTATTGTTATTATACATGTTCTATTATTGTATATGTTATTATATATATATATATATAGATATATTTCTATATTAGTATATATATATATATATATATATATATATATATATATATATATATATATATATATATATATATATATATATATATATATATATATTCTTGTTTACCAAGAAAATTTGCACAGTCTATTAGCCTTCTCATAATCTGGCGATTTTCGTCAACTTCTCTTCGTTATGTTTTCTTTTAATAAGCGTTTTATGTTCTTCCCCAAAAGGCTGATTCAAAATTGGATATCTAAAGTTTGTTTTTAGCAATTATAGATATTAACTTCCATTTCCATCTAATATTAATAACTTAAAAAATAATTAAATAATTAATAATTAAAATTGCAAGCGAAACATGGTTTCAAAGAAAATTAAAAAAAAAAACTATTTATGGCAACATTGGAGAGTACGACGAGCGAGAGGCGGCTTGCCTCCCTTTATAGTATTGAAAGCATAGGATATATTTTAATTTCTGCTACGACGATGTGCGTAGGAAAGTTAAGCAGTGGATAGAGAGGCAAGCATAAATACCTCATTTTTTGGTTTTATATTTCTTTAAGATTTTGTAGATTAATTTTCTTATGGTTTCTTATTATTATATTAACATTTTTTATATTTTTTTTTTATTTGTTTTTTCTTAATTATTAATTTGTTCTTAAAAATAAGATAGGTAATGCCTACCCAGCCTATCCCTTAACTACGCCACTGATATATATATATATATATATATATATATATATATATATATATATATATATATATATATATATATATATATATATATATATATATATATATATATATATATATATATATATATATATATGTGTGTGTGTGTGTGTGTGTGTGTAAGTGTGTGTGTGTATTTATATATATATATATATATATATATATATATATATATATATATATATATATATATATATATATATATATATATATATATATATTATGTTATATCTATATATATATATATATATATATATATATATATATATATGCTTTGGACGATAAGATTGAAGAATATTAATTCATTTTTCATATTATCTCCATTACCAATAATCGTTCAAATTTCGCAAAGGAAGTGGTGAAGAGAGGAAGAGGGTTTGTGAGTTTCTTTTCAAATGACGTATGCGGAAAATATTTTTGTACCTTAGAGATATGATTGACTTTTGTTTAAAGTTTACGAATGGATATGTCCAGTTATTTGTATCAAAAGGTGTGTAATAAAATATTTTATTAGTTGTTATTTATTTCTTTACTTTTTTATATTTTTTTCCTCTTTTGAATAAATTATAAGTAAATCATGAGAAAGTAAATAATTGCTTCATCTATTTACCAGTTATTTATTTCCTTTATATTCACCTATTTGTCGCAACAATTGGTTCAGAAAATTTGCCAGTACAGCATTGTGCATAAACCTCATATTTTGACGTTGCTGCTGGGAACATCTTTAAGTAGACCTGGAGGGTCTTGCAGCAAGAACCGGTGGTGTGAGCCTGGAAGATTGTGTGGTTCAGTTAGACGATCTCCGGATACCCCTTATCCACACGTTCAGTGAGGACAGCTGCTGATGTCGTGTCTCAAGAATACATTATCAATATATACATGAGTATTATAATATATAAAAATACCATTCACTGCCTCGTCTGTGAATAAACTGTTATTTACAAAATGAGGGTTTAATAAAATATATTGCTGCAACTACTGATAATAGGCAACCCTGTTACGAAAGTCGATAGCACCGAGACCATGTACGCGTAAAGGTTGTAAGGATATAAACAACTGACGATGTAAAATCTACCACAAGCCACTTTGGGCCATTACTCGCTACTGTGCAGGAATCCTTCTCATCGAGGTTCCAAGAATTTGTCCAGTCCTCCGTAACAGCATCTCCTCAACATCGGGTGTTATAATTGGCGGTCTACCTGCTCGTACTCCATGTATGGATCTTCCCAGTTCTCTGAGGTGTTGATGTGCGGTTGCTGGGTGCCCCGTCGGTGGAAGAAAACTTTATGGTACAAGCCTGCAGCCTTTCGTGTCATGCCGTTAGCCTTATTATGCATGAAATGAAATGCATGTTCGCATATTCTTCTCTGCTGCACGGACGTTCTTTTCTTACAGTCAAAATGGAACGCCCGTACAGCAAAGAAGAATGTACGAACATGTATTTCATTCCATGAATAATAAGAGATAATCGGAAACTCCACTGACAAGTAAAGCGTCTGTTATTCCTTTACAGATCAATGAGAACGATATCCTAATTCCAGCCAGAAATGCCGATAGATCTTTTTGCTTTGCTCATACTAATTCCCAAACTCGAATCAATTTTGCTCTTACTAAGCACAGAGACATAGTTGGGCGACACCTAGTGTATACAAGTGTGAGAAAGAAAAATACGAATAATATGAGTATATTACACACAGGTCAATAAGTCGTAACAAACATACCCGCGTATATCGCAAATACCTCATTTGCGTTTTCATGTGTTATACTGGAGGCTTTTTGGCTTCTAATGCTTTACTCACCTCATTTGCGTTTTCATGTGTTATACTTGAGGCTTTTTGGCTTCTAATGCTGTGTACCTGTCATCCTTACATTTTGTACCATTCTTTATGAATTACTATAGCTATATCATATAATTTATATATTATACTAATATATACTATATCTATATATATATTTATATACTATTATATAATATTATATATATATAGTATATATTATATATATATAATATATATATACCTCACACTTTACACTTAACTTTTAACGGTGCTTTATCCCTATCAGGGGGTAACACGGGGGGACCACAGGCGCAAATCGAACTTTTAAGCGCCGGGCTATCCCAACCAGCCGCCACCGCAACGTGTTCGCAGTAAGAGTTTTTAATTCTGCCCCTGGTAGATAAAAACTCAAAACTGCTACGCGGAGGATTTGAAACAGCGTCCTCTGCGTATGATTTTAATTTTGCCCCCTGGTAGATAAAACTCCAACTGCTAACGCGAAGGATTTGAACCAGCGTCCTCTCGTGAATATAATATATACTATATATATATATATATATATATATACTATAATATTATATATATATATATATATATATTACTGATATATATATATTATATAATTATATATATAGTTATATATATATATATATTATATATATATATATATATAGTGTCAGCCTCTAGAAGAGCCAACAATCCATATCTCAAAAACTACAACAGCTACCAGGAAAAGGAAAATACATTGCCTGAATGCTGGTCCAATTTTAGTTCGTTGAAATGCATAAAAAAAAAAAAAAAAAAAAAAAAAAAAAAAATATATCTCAAAAACTACAGGGATGGCTACATGCGAAATATAGGAATACATTTTGAAATTCTCTCGTAAAATTTTTGGATAAGAAATGTAAAAAATAAAAAAATTAAAAAAAAATATTTGTTATAATAAGGGTAATAGTTGATTAGAAGGGCCTTATTTAGCAGACCTTTTATTGTTCTCGTTAAAGATAAATAGACTTTCTCTTGAAATTTTGCTTTTTTTTTTTTTAACTAAAGAATACCCAAGGGTATACCGCACTGTGGCAGGAGTCGGGGTCTCTCGGCTTCCGGGGAACTACGGGGTACAAATTCCCCCCCTCCGGGGAGGGTCTCCGGAATTGGTATTTGGGTTGTCGACGGGGGTTCCTCCTCCCCTCCCCTAAGGGTATTGGAAAACGTCCCCCCCTGAGTGTTCCCCGTCGGCTCGAACCCACCTAAATTGCCCGTGTAATACCTATACTAATATATAGCTATACTAATGTTCCCAGCACCGCCGACGAGAAAGAAAAAATAGGCGCAATTTTTATGTTTAATTTTTTTTTTAATTTTTTTTTTTTTACATTTTCCGACCTAAAATTTTCAAGGATTCTAAAAATGTATTTCATTTTCAACTAGTGACTCTCTCTAGTGCTTCGAGAATGCAGTAGTGAATGTGTAGTTCGTATTTATTTTGTTTGTTTTTTAACAGTTTCCTCGGTAAAATTTTTGCCAGGATTCCAGCAATGTATTCTTTTTTCCGGTAGCTGTAGTAAGTGTGTTTTGAAGATACTGGGATGTTGTGGCCGCTTCTTCTAGGCACGCGCGCACTCACATAATGACTTTTAGTATTGATAGGAGGTAGTGTATGAGAAGGAGGTAAAATTTGTGATAGTATATTACGATCTACTACAATTTAATATAATGAGGTAATATATTATGTAATAATTATATATATATATATATATTATATATTATATATATTATATATATTATAAATTATTATAGTATATATATTATGTGTGTGTGTGTGTGGTGTGTGTGTGTGTGTGTGTGTGTGTGTGTGTTAGGTGTGTGTGTGTGTTTGTGTGTGTGTGTGTGTGGTGTTGTGTGTGTGTGTGTGTGTGTGTGTGTGTGTGTGTGTTTACTCATTTCCACTAACAAATTTTTCAATTGCATTTTTTATTTCAAACAGAAAATAAAATTTCGTACTGACAGATGATTTCTCAATATCAAAGTTTCCCTAATCACTCGTCTGTAAAAGAAGAAACTTCATTGTCAGAAATAACCGGAATTACGGCGACATCTTCTCTCGAAAACGTTCTCCCAAAGACTCCTGCAATTCATTATCAAACGAAATAAGGCTAATGACAATTAACTAATGGTCCGTGTAAGGCCATAAGGAATTTCATCGTGCAATGATTCCACACAAGACTTTAAGTCATTTATTAGTAGCGTGCATTTAGCTGCCGATTAGTAATCTGATTTGGTTAATTGTCTGGAGCTACAGACGAAGTGGCGCTTTCCCCGTTCAGGTTTTTTTTTTTTTTTTTTTTTAAATGATTTAATAATATATGGTTCAGTAACAAAAGTGCCTTGAGGGTTAAAAAGAACGCAGGATTGATTGAGCCTCACGTGTTTCTTTTTTTTTTCTTTTTCAGGTAAGTTTTTCTCATTTGATGGCATTGTCTGAAAAAAAAAAAATTACAAGGAATAGAAATTGTCGGACGATTAAAAGAAATAAAATTGGCTGAGTTATTATCGTTTAATGGTGACGAAAGAGGTTACGATATGAATGTATTCCTTTGTAAAACATCAACATGCACTCACCACTGCACACACTCAACACACACACACACACACCACACACACACACACACAGCACACACACACACACAAACACCACACACACACACACATCACACACACCCACAATTGAGTATATTATATATATAGTGTATATATATTATAATAATATTTATATTATATAGGAGTATATTATTATATATATAATATATAGTATATATATTATAATATATATATAAATATAATTATATATATATATGTATATAATATATATAATATAGGCTATAGTTCAGTAATATATATATTATAATTATATGTAATATATATATTATATATAGTTTTTAGTATATATAGTTTATGGATGGTTAGTAGATATGTAGTGTTATTATACTATATTATATATATATATAACTGTAGTAATAAAATTCGTATATGATATAGTTATATGATATATATATAGATATATATATAATATATATATAATATATATATATATATATATTATATATATATAATATATTATAGTAATAATATGTATAGCGTCGTTGTGTTGTATCTCATATAATATAATCCATATCATGCTCATTATAATATTCTCACTATATACTTCACTCATCACTTCTCGGCCGCTCACTCTCATATACTATTACCTACTATTATACCTACCTTAACCTACTACTCACCCACTACTACCTCTCCACTCACACCTCACTATATACCTATACCTAAACTACCCTCTCACACTATTACTACCTAACTACCTACCTCTTCCATATACCTATCATCACTATCATCCCACTCACTACTCACTCACTCCTACTTCCGGCTAAGCATACCGCCTACCTCTACTATACTATATACCTGCATACTCACCTCACCTATACTATATACTTATACATATACCCCGCCCCCCTATAACCCTACTCTACCTATACCTACCCATACCCACCGTACCTCATGATCACCTCACTCTCTCTTACTACACTACCACCTATAGCCCTCATACCTATACTACCCTCACCCTCACTCACTCACTTCCCATCATCTACACCTACCCCTACCTATATACTACTATACTACCTCATATACCTACTACTACCCGCCCCCCATAGTACCTCACTATATACCCTATACGTATCCATCCCATTTTTATATACTGAGCGCGGGCGTATTACTACCTATACTACTACCACAATCTCACTACTACTACTACCTCACTCACCTTGCCATATATAATATAATCATTATATAATATATAATATAATATACTACAGATATATATATATATACGAGAGAGAGAGAGAGAGAGAGAGAGAGAGAGAGAGAGAGAGAGAATCTAAACGATAAAATACCCTCTTGGGCATACGATGTGTTATGTTCGGCTGGATCAGTGTCTGTGCACTTTCAAGTGTTCGATGCTTATAACTTTTTCGTGATTTCTCACTGCATGATGTACACAGTATACTTTCGAACCTTCCTTGTGGAGTTCATTCTTACAGGCGTCATTATGACCACTCCCCCACATCTTTTTCACATACCACATCTTATACATTTATTCCTTCTTTCTTTTTCTTTTTTAATTTAATATTGACGATGAACCGTATTATCTCAAGGGTTATTGAGAGAGGGGGGGTGAGTAAGGAGCCGCATCCAAACTAGGGCTGGGTATCTACAAAGTTTTGGGCGGAGTATAGGTGAGAGTTTGAGCAAAAATCATTTTTTGCTACAAGTAAAAAGGTTCATAGTCTGAGTCGGAGCCGGAGTCTGCTAATTTTAAGATAATGGAGCTGGAGATAGAACCGTCAAAAGGATTACCGACTCCGTAGCCTCGATCCAAACATTATTCCACAGTCATTAATCCTCCCATCATGACATGAGAAAGTTGGCGACCCCTGGTAGTTGGACTGGTAGTTTGACTGGTAGTGGAACTGGTAGTGGAACTGGTAGTTTGGCTGGTAGTGGAACTGGTAGTGGGGACTGGTAGTGGGACTCGTAACCCGTAGTGGGACTGGTAGTTTTACTGGTAGTGGTACTGGTAGTGGGACTGGTAGTGGGTTTGGTAGTTTGACTGGTAGTGGGACTGGCAGTTTGACTGATAATGAGACTGAAAGTGAGAGTGGTAGATTGACTGGTAGTGGGACTGGTAGTGGGACTGAAAGTGGGACTGATAGTAGAACTGGTAGTGTGATTGGTAGTAGAACTGGTGGCTGCGGGAAACTATCTGAATGTTCTGGTGCAAGATCTACTTTGGTTAATTTCTGCAACATCCACTGTCTCTATTCTAATTTCAAGCTCGTTGAGCATCACCTCTTCCTCCAAGAACTCACCCACTGATCTAAAACTTAAACTCGGGTTCTTTGGGTGCTACAGAGGCAAACCCTTACTCTCTTCCCCTTTTCCTTTTTATAATCCTCAAATTTCCTCCAAATTACTGATATTGTGTGTACGTATGTGTGTGTATGTGAACAACGACGTTGTCTACTCTTGCCAATCTAATTTTTTTTTATTTTGAGTCTTCCTCCAAATTTTCTATCTTATTTTCTATCCTTCCACCTTTTTTACCTTTCTTCAATCTATGATTATATTCATCTGTAGTATTTTTTATGACCCAACTCTCTCTCTCTCATCGTCTCGTCTCTTGGGCCCGTCTTTGTAGCCTTCTCGCATCATCCCTCTCTGCGATCTTCTTTCTCTACTTCTCTGCTCTCTCTCTGCTCTCTCTCTCATCTCTCGTTCTGCCTCTCCTCCGTCTCCTCTCCTCTCGTCTGCTCTCGTCTCTGTTTTTTTTTTTTTCTCCCCTCTCTCTCTCTCTCTCTCTCTCTCTCTCTCTCTCTCTCTCTCTCTCTCTCTCTCTCTCTCTTCCTCCTCTCTCTCTCTCTCTCCCACCTAATATTATTATATATATATATATATATATATATATATATCATATATAATAGTAAATATATATATTATATATATATATACATATATATATTATGAATATTTGAACGTACAGTAAACTATTATTAAATATATATATTTAAACGTCATCAAATCATATAAATATAGTATAGATATTATATTATGTAGTTTAAGCAATGATCGCTAGAGTAAATTTTATCTAGTAGGAATGGCCTTATTGAAAGAATAGAAGGAAATCAGTTTAAGAAAAATAATTTTCATTTTACAAGTATAAATAATAATAATTTCTTGTGATTTCTTTCCTAAGCTGGAACCTCCTTCAGAAGCGATATATTATAAACTAAACATGAAATAAAGTAATAAAATTATTTTCCTTAAGGGATATTGTAAAATCTCTTGTCAAAAATTTAAGATAATTAAAAAAATTGTGTGGTGCTCAGAAAATTATTTTGTATTGTGTATTACTGGCAGGTAAGCTTTTGTGTTATTGAAATTTATTTGAAAATTGAGTTTAGTTGCATAAACGAAAATTCATTGAATCCTACTGCATAATCAATAATATAATTTTCAATTAAACAACTTATTTCAATTATAACTTAGACACAATACAAAATAATATTCCTGAGCACCACACAATTTTTTAAAAAAAATTAAATTATCAATCTTAAAAATATTACATACTAAATAATTTTTACTTTTTCATTGTTTGAAATAATATATTTCTTCTGAAGGAGGTTCCATGCTTAGTTGTATATGATAAGCTTCTAAAGAATATTATTTAATGTCTGTGTAATGAAATTATTTTTGCTTAACTGATTCTCTAATCTTTTTCAATAAGGCATCCTACTGATATATTAGAATAGTTTCATTAATAATAATTTATATATATATATATAATAATATATATTATAGTGTTATATATATATATTTTTATATGTTAAAGTGTGGTGGTCGAATTACCATCCACACCAATACAAATGAACTTATGCAGGATATAAATTATTGAATAAAGGTGAAGCTTTAGAATAAATTTTTTGAAAACATGAAAAATTTAATAAGATATTATTTATAACGTTTAATATTGGTTGATTTATATATATTATGATATATTAGTATATTGTTAAGTGTATATAGGGTGATATTAATGTATTGGTATATGAGGTATATTAGGTAAGAGAGTAGGGTTATTATATATATATATATGTATTTGAGTAATATAATATATAGTTTATATATATAGTTTATATATCCTATTATTCTTCTTTATAGTTATATTTTGTTGTTAGTTTAGTTCAAAACTAACTAGAGCTCGACATGGCCAGAAGATATATTAAAGTTAAGAACAGTGTTATAATATAATATTTATAATATATATATATTATATTATATATATATATATATAATATATATATTAATTATAATATATTATTTATAAAATGATATGGGTATAATATGGTTATAGTTAATTATATAATAATACATAACTATTATGTATATAGTATGGTTATAGATGTGTATATTAACTGATGGATCACAGATTTGATTTGTGGTGGAAACTTTTACTCTGTATAAAACTCCAGTCCATACTCTTATGTTATAGAATGTGTACGAGTGTAAGTATTTAGATGGTGTGGTGAGTAGTTGTTAGCCATCTACGGAACGAACCAACTCGTATCGGAGCCTTCTAATGGCGCGAGATTTCAATCAAATTCCGTTTTAGAACATTATGATGGGAAACCTTTTATTAACGTTCATTCGGTAGCCTCGGTTCTCTCTTCCTTCTTCTTTCTCATTCTGCTCTCAGGGTGTCTCTCGCGTCTCTGCGACAGGCAGGCATGGCTCGTTGAAGGAGAAGTGATGGAAGGCGCTTTCTCATGTGCTGCGAAGTATGCTAGCGGTTACTTGTGCGCGTGTCTGTCTGGTTGCCGTTGTCGCTCTCGTTCTCTCTCGTGCTGGTCGGGTCCTCTTGTCCTTGGTGTTTATTCATTCTATTCGAGTGCTGTTTATTTGCGCCTGGTCTTCTTCTTCTTTGCTTGCTTCTTTCTTCTTCTTTTCTTTTGGTCGCAGGTGTAGAAGTCATTTCAAATCGTTTTTTCTACATGGTATTCATTCGCGTGCATAGTATGCTTTTCTTCTCTGTTCTTTCTTCTTCTTCTTGCTTCTTCTGTTTATTGAACACTCTTGGTTTCGCCCTTTTCCACTCTTTATAGAATTATTTTTTGACTTATTCATATTATATTAGTTGCGCCTGTCCACAATCTTTAAAGCACTTTCACATCCTCTCTCCCTCTCTCATCATCATACTCCTCCGCGCAGCGTCTCTCTGTCCCTCCGATCGTATCTCCTCCTCTCTCTTCTCTTCTCGGTCTCTTCCTCATCCTCCCCTCTCTCTCTTCCTCTTCTCCTCTCTTTCTCTCCGTCGATGCCTCCATCCTCTCTCTCTCTCTCTAACCAAATGAAGGAGTTCCCTGAAAAGTCAAAACGCCAGTGTCTGACGATCTTCAAATTTTTTTTGTTTATTATATTATTTTTGTATTCTCCACTTCCTTTCCTTCTATAACATTCACCGTCTTTTTTTTATAAAGAAAAAAAAAGATAAAAATTAAAACTATAAAAAATAAAAAAAAAAAGTTTGAACTCGATAATAAATATAACTGAAAATAATCTAAAAATAATAAAACAAGAAGAGAAAGAGGGCAACCCTACACCTAATGAAATCCCAATGGGTAAAGCAGCTAAATCCAAAATAATCCAAATTTTTTACATAAGAATAAAAAGAAAAATAATTATTATCCAGATTTGAAGAAGAAGATAAAAAAGAAGATGAAATATTATTAAGCTTCATTCATAATGTGGATAGCTATAATTTTAAGCTATTATTATAGATTTATTATTTATTATTATTAATTATTATTTATATTATGTATTATTATTATTATTATTATTATTATTATTATTATTATTATTATTATTATTATTATTATTATTATTATTATTATTATTATTATTATTAATTATGATGTTTATTCAGAGTAATGAGTAAAGAAATAATATGAAGCATTTACTTGGATAAATAATGAACTGAATAATTAATTAAATAATAAATAAAAAAATAAAATAATAATAATAATAATAATAATATAATAATAATATAATAATAATAAATAATAATAATAATAATAATAATAATAATAATAATTAATAATAATAATATATACAAATAATAATAATAACAATAAAACAAACAATAATAATGAGATAATAATATAATAATTAATCAATAATAATAAGAAAATATATCACATAATATGAGAAATAATAATAATAATAATAATAAATAATAATAAAATAATAAAAAATTAATAATAATCAGCTGCCCCCCGGTTCTCCAAAACTGGTTGTGGGGTGCATAAACACGCACCAGAAACTCAGTAGTTAATAGAAAGTCATGACCTGAGACGAAGAAAGAAATCTCCCTTCCCCCCACCTCCTACAACATTCCAATTCATACCCCTAAAGTGCGAAACTAACCAGGCCAATAATCCATACTGAAAGCCTTCACACATGGTTGACAGTCACTCACTGTGGCAACTCGGTTAATGTTTCAACGGTGTTATATTTCCCCCGGTCTAAGGACCATCAGCCATCTTCCCGTCACAAAACCACGCACCCAGTTTTATACCATTACTTGACGCAATTACAGGCCATTTTTTCTCACTAGATGTGATGTTCAGACACTCTTTAACTGATTCAATCACTTTTCGCATTATATCTGAGCATCCAGCCCGGCCATGTCGTAATCCGTTTTTCATCTAACATTAGAGGATAATATTCAACTTGAGATACTTGTTTCCAGTTGTACCCAACACAATGATTTTCACACTGACGACTAGACTGGTCCTCACCACCCACCATGTGCCGTATTCAAGTGACGACAGACAACGTGAGTAGCCGAATCATGATGATGGTACTGGCGATTAAAGTGTAGTCGACTTGAATCTACGAGGGAGGGTTATCTCTCTCTGTAGCACCACTCATGAGGAGAGACAATCAACCGTGTACCAATCCTCGTCGAACTTTTTTCTGATTTCACACACAAGTTATCTCTCCCACACACGAAGGAGACATCATTGTTGAGAGAGCGCGCGCGCGCGCGCGTCTATACAATCCATATACGAGAGTGCACTTATTAGCATCATATTGAGAGGTTAGTAAAGATGGAGCGACGAGTGGGGCGAGACACCAGACTTACCGACTGCCGATCCGAGAGGCCTACCGTTAGATTATCTTGTTTCACCACTCCATCCATATACCGATGTTAAATAGTCCAAGGAATCTATATAACTAAGAACGCTGACCATGCTTCACAGAGTCACCATTGATATCTATATGTGAGGAGCGAACAGTGCCGATACAGGCTCTGAGTATTTTTAACACGCGTTCAATGGTAGCTTAACGATGCTCGACATGACAATGAGATAATTCGACACGCCATGGTCGAGACAGCGTCTAGAGTAGTTATTAACCACCTGCCACATAAGCTTTTCCCGCTATTAAATCCCTGTACATATCGCCTATTGCGAGCTGTCCATTGAAAAACCTAAATTAAAAGTTTCTTCTTCTTCACACTGTCAAGGTATTAGTCGCATCAATTCGAGAAACAATATTTGAGAGAGAGTTTCACGTGTGTGGCTCTCTACCAGCACGTAGATGGTCTATATCTATAGCTCGCCATGATGTTGTGTCTATTCTATTCTATATCTAGTGAGGAGCAGCCGCATTGAGGTGGCCGAGACATCTAGATTCAATCTAATTTAGCATAAGTATTGGTGAATGCATAATGGCGTAAGCAAGCTGGGAACGAGATGCTATTGCATACTCAGAGATTCTGAGGAACCATTAATTTCTGCTCATGTTCTGCGGCAGGCGTTGCCCCTTTAATCAACCTTTACTTCATCATATTCAGCAATTACGTGACTGCTGACATCAGTCTCCACGTCCTTTAGACAACTAATGCACACGAGCTATATATATCTTGTCGTGATGTGCTGTGTATGTGTGCTCGTGCTTGTCGCGTCGCTGTAGTCTGTGTGTGTGTGTGTGTGTGTGTGTGTGAGCGCACGAGAGAGGCTGTCAGTATATCTGCAGCGAGTCGCAAGGCTCTGAACGTAGCTATTAAATCAAATCTATCTATATAATCAGTACTAGTTCCTGTATACCAATCTTTTAACTTCTCAAATCTAACCTATTAACCTACTAATTACTATTACCTGCAATATACCTAACTTCAAAATAGCCTACTTCTTGCACCAATCAAACTCAATACACACACATTCCACTATCAAAACACTTCATTTCACTTCCAAAAGAATATTATGATCGTGAGGCTAGCTCGATGCACGAGGAAGGTTTTTCGAAATGTTGCCCTCCACCAATCCCCTTCGCGCACGACATAGTCTAATATCTATGTATCAGGCACCTGCCTGTAAAGAGAACACAGTCGCTTAATTCGCGAGCTGTTATTAAATCGCTATAAGAGGATTATCCTCTTACTCCCTTCTTCATTTTTCGTACTTCTTTCCAGAAGGAGCTTCATCTCTAGTCATCTTCTCATGTAGAATATCGCACACCAACAGATCTGACAGATCCACACGTTGAGTCTGTTTCTTTTATTTACTCCTAGCAGTTAATGCAGTTTTTAAGTTTTCCCCTTAGACATGCTCAGATATATTTCCAATTATCACCTTCTTCTCGAACAAAGCTCCGTGAGGAAAGGCGAGTCTCAACGAGAGCATATGTAACTCACCTGTTATAAATGAAGCCGGAGAGGACGAGCGCACACAATGGATGTACTTCCATCAATCCCACTATTAACCATCCCTACTTTCCTACTCTATGTATATACTCTAATACTTCTTTCTTCTCAATGCAGCTATTAACAAAACGCTTTCATCCTTTTATGTGTGCCGAAGAAGGTAACGCCACCACGACGGGTATCGACACACCGTAAACGCAGCGTGACGTGCGTGTAGCAACCGGCACTGTTAAACACAACTGCGGTAAGGTGAGGCACCATGAGTAGCTTGACGGTAGCTCCGTCGAGATAAGGGTGGTATTGGAAAGTCCTCCGGCCACTGGGCAGATGCCCATCGCTGAAGTAGTGTCGCGGGCTTTGCAGTCGTGGGAGCCCCGGCTCGGCGCGGGCTGCTCGGCACCTGCCCGACTAAGTACTGACGTGGACCTTATATTGCAAGTGTTTTCACATATCTTTCCTTACAACCCACCTAATACAATTTATCCTTCTTTCTCCCTCCTAATTCTCTCCACTTCCTCCGTTTTTCTCTCTTCTCCACCCATGTCTCCAACTAGCATAGTTTAACAATAAAAAACAATATGAATTATATAGGTAAGACAACCAACTTCGGTCATTGGATTTTACGTTCGCGCATGAGCTAATAGAGCACATAGTCGCCATTTTTAGTGCTATATAAACAAAATCAATCATACCCTTAACCTCCGACACATCTATAGCTACAAAGAGCAAGGCCAAAATGCCTATTTTTTTGAAGTTAGGATAATGATGATAGGAATCGTTTTAAAAAAAGAAAAGGTGGTCGTGCACGTTACAGTCCCCCCTTTTTTTTTGCGATCGAAGAATGTATTTACTTATAATAATAAATAATAATAAAATAATATAATAATAATCAATATAATAAATAATTAATAATAATAAATAATATAATAATAATAATAATAATATTAATAATAATATATAATAATAATAATATAATAATATATTACTTATAATAATAATAATAATAATAATAATAATAATAATAATAATAATAATAATAATAATAATAATAATAATAATAATAATAATAATAATAATAATAATAATAATAATAATAATAATAATAATAATAATAATAATTATTATTATTATTATTATTATTATTTCACATTGTTCTAAATAATTTTAACTCGTCTGTTGAATGTCTACTGAATCATCTTTCGATATAACAGGTAAAAAAAATCCCACTTGATCATCCTCCCCCAATTCGCCATACCCCCTCCCCCTTTTCCCCCTTTCCCCATATATTCTCATATTCTCGCTCATCATCATTAGTAATGAGATACCGTATGTATTTTTTAATTACTTTGTCCTATGTCATGCAAAGTGAGGTTTTAAAAATTAGGTTTTTGTTGGTTCCTTCTTTAGCAGAAGAATGTTGTCAAGTTTAGGTTGGCAAGGGCATCGCACTTACCGCAGAGCACCACCCGTCATCTTTCTTAAACGCTCCACCAGGAGCAAGAAATAGTACACCTGCACCGCACCACACTGCACCAGAACGCTGAAATTATGTGCCTCATATCTTTAATCACCTTAAATCGCATTGAAATTCATATTTTATGTGAAATTTACCTTGTTCAAATTTTCTTCGTATTCTTACACCTCTATTTCTAACCCATTAGAATATTTCATCCATTAATTGTTTAACTTTTAAGTGAAATCTCTCAGTTTAGTCATTTTTCTTTACCTGATGTGTTTGCAAACAGATCCTAGTTAATCCCTTCTTTGCTCTTTTCAGAAATCTTTCCTGTTTAATTGACTTTTATATTAGTTACCTTCCATCTTATTATCTTGACGTTTTTTCACCTTATCTTCTCTTTCTGATCTAGAGGCCACATGACTATAAATTCTTTTCTTTTTCTATCAGTATTCTGCACAATACTCCTATCTAGATCTACTTCCTATTTTTTCCTCCTTATTATTTGCGTCCTTTCAGTAAATTCAGCTACTTTATTTGATATTGAATATCTAAATTAGGTTCACAGTTTTCTCATTTCCCTTACTGAATAAGAACAAAATTTTATATATACTTCTGCAAAACATTTAGGGGCTCCTCATGCCTAAGATTTGTGAGGGATATTTGGAAAACATAGATATTTTTTTCTTCTATTTCGTCAGTACCACTGTAGTTTACCAATCTTTTCCACCCTTTCTTTTTTATCTACTTCCACAATTTCAGTTCAACTTCCAGCATTTGCCGTGAAGCATTTCATTATCTTTAAACCTTACATGTGGATGAAAAACAATGTGACGTTAAAAAGGACATTCATTATCCACTTTCGGGCTATATTTCTTCAACACGGACACGTCTAATTTATTTTATTTCAAAATTTTAGGAAGCTAGAAAGAGAAATATTGTGTCAAGATGTTTTTTAGCTGATGTTGTTTGCCGCCAATGTCAGATATTTTATTTATTTATTTTATTTATTTATCTTAATTTATTTATTTATATTAAATTAATTATTATTATTATTATTGATTGAGATTGATTGAATTATTTATTTATTTTTTTATTTTTTTATTAATTATTATTATTATTATTATTATTATTATTATTATTATTATTATTATTATTATTATTATTATTATTATTATTATTATTATTGATTATTGTACTAAATGATTATTGATTATTACTTAATATTCATTATTATTATTATTATTAATTATTATTATTATATTATTATTCGCGAGTTAATTATGATATTATTAATCATTAGATAATTACATTATCAATTTATCATTATCATTTATCATTATCATTACTCAATTATCACTAGATCATCTGTAATTATTTATACGTCAGGATGTATTATTCCATTCGATTATTATTTCATTCGGGCATTAAATGTAGATTGATGTCAATTATTATTTATTATTATTACTTACTTATAATATTATTATCATTAATCTCATAATTATCGTCGATTATTGATAGTAAGTTTTCTTCATATTCCCGCAGTTGATCTAGATTTATTATTATTATTATTATTTATTATTATATTATTATTATTATTATTACATCTTACTCTTAAGTAGTAATAGTATAGTAGTTAGTAAAGTAGTAAGTACGTAGTTAGTAGTAGTAGTATAGTAGTAGTAAGTAGTCGGCAGTAGTAATTAGATAAGACTGGTAATAGAAAACAAAGAATTCAAAGAAACAAAAGAAAACTTAGTCAGTGAAGGTTAAAAGGGCAATAAAGTTTAGTATAATAATGGAAGGGAAAAGAGAAAAGAAAAAAAAGATTTAAGAGCGAGATAAATAAATGTAATATGGTGTTAATAATATGTTTAATGTATTGGATAAAGATAATGAAAAAGGAATAATATAAGGTATGAAAGGAAAAAAGATACAAAAATTATTTCTTGCCAGAAGAAATAAAGAGGGAGAAGAAGACAGGAGAGAAGAAGAAAACAAAGAAAAAAAAGCAAAAAAAGAAGGAACAAAAAGAAGAAGGAACAAAAAGAAGAAGGAACAAAAGAAGAAAGAAAAAGAAGAAGGAACAAAACAGAAAAGGAACAAAAAGAAGAAGAGAAGAATGAAGAAGAGAAGAAGAAGAAGAAGAAGAAAGAAAACGAAAGAAGAAGAAGAAGAAGAAGAAGAAGAAGAAGAAAGAAGAAGAAGATAAAACTTTTCTAAACAGTCATGTTTCCTCTCCCTCCCTTCGTCCTCATTTTCTTATTAAAATTAATTAATAATTTAAAATTGGAAAATAAAATCGAAAAATTATTATTTTCCTATATTTATTTAGAATTGTCTATATATTTGTTTTTGGGCTTTCGTAAAAAATAAAAAAAAAAAAATAAAACCTTTAAAATATTAAAAGTCAAAATATAGAACTAAGATTATATTATGCAGATATTATAATTAAAGGTACTTAATTAAGTTTACGTTACTGATAAAAGTAAAAGTACTTAATTATGTTTATATAATTCTGATATCATAAGTAAAGGTACATAATTAAGTTTATCTAATGATGATATTGAAAGTAAATGTATTTTAATAAGTTTATATAAAGATGATATAATGGTACTAAATTATGCTTATCTAATGCTGATATTAAAACTAAGAGTACGTAACTAAGTTTATATAATGCTGATATTATAATTAATGGAACTTAATTAAGTTTATCTATTTGCTGATATTAAAAGTAAAAATGATTAATTAAGTTTATATAATGAAGATATTATATGTACAGATACTTAATTAAGTTTATCTAATGTTGATATTAAAAGTAAAGGAATTTAATTAATTTATATAATGCTGACATCATAAGTAAAGGTACTTTACAAAATTTATGTAATATTGATATGAAAAGGACAGGTACTTAATTAAATTTATATATTGCTGATATTACAAGTAAAGGTGCTTAATTAAATTTACATAATGCTGATGATATTAAACGTAAAAGTTCTTAAATAAGTTTATATAATTTTCATATAAGTAAAGGTACTTAAGTAAGTTTATATATTGCTGATATTAAAAGAAAAAGAACTTGATTAGGTATTTATAATGATAATATTATAAGTAAAGCTACTTAATTAAGTTTGTAAAATGTTGATATTAAACTAAAAGTATTTAATTAAGTTTATATGATGCTGATAAAATAAGTAAAAATACTAAATTTAGTTTATGAAGTACTATTAAAAGTAAAAAATGCTTAATTAAGATTTTATAATGTTGATATAATAAGCAAAGGTACTTAGCAAAATTTATCTAATGCTAACATTAAAAGTTAATGCACTTAATTTATCTAATGTAGACTTTAAATCAAACTGTTATTTATCTAAAGGAAAAGTTGAATAGATAGGGAATTTAACTTTTAATATATAAGTTAAATACAGAGACCCAACAAAGCATTTTTTTTTTTTTTTTTTTTTTTTTTCAAAAAAAATATTTTATTTAACATACATTTTATATACATTTTATTAATGTAGAGCTACTAAATTCAATACAAAAAAAAAGTCTCTAATAGTTTTTGCTAAATAATTGTACTCCATAAAAACTATATTGATTTTAAACTCATATTTTTAACGATGTATTTTTTTTTTTTTTTTTTCAATGAGGTCAGTTAGTTGAAATTTTATACAAATATATAATATAAAATATATATATATAACAATATACATAAATATACAGTATATATATATATATATATATATATATAATATAATACTATATATATATTAAAAATATAAACTATATATATATATATATATAATAAATATATAATATATATATATATTATATATATATAGAATATATATATTTATATAAGGAAGTTGTTCCAAACATTGACATCTTCACTCTTAATGTTAAATTTTAGATTTAGATAACCTTTCTTAAAAATTTTATGAGCTCAAATTTTCCCAAGCTGCATGGCAGCAACTTTTAAAATATTACGGAGCGGTACGACAGCACCATCAAAATATTACCAAGCTGCACGTCAGCACCATCAAAATATTACCAAGCTGTACATCAGCACCATCATAATATTACCAAGCTGTACATCAGCACCATCAAAATATTACCAAGCTGCACGTCAGCACCATCAAAATATTATCAAGCTGTAAACCAGAACCATTAAAAAATTACCCTAATACATATAATAAATCAATTAAAATTATAATCAGATATTCCTACTTCCCTAACTATTAATTAATTAATATCTATCATTTATTAATTGTTATTACTCTATTTAATGAATATCAAAATATTTTACCAAGATGCTCATCTTAAATTAGAAAAAATAGTATGAACAAAAAAAACTCTTATTACGTTTACCTTTGCAATTTAAATATATATTTTTAATAATAATAAAAAAAAATGCTTCAACATATTTCAATATTTAACAAACTTCAATTACCAAATCCGAGTATCACACAGAGCCTGAATTAAATGACAGGAGCTTCAATTTGTTAACGATGTTAAAGTTGCTATGAAAAAATGATCTTATAGTCTTCTTAAAAATCAAATAATATATAACAACTGAATCTACTTACATTAAATTTATTACATTAAGTGCCTTATAATATATATATATATATATATGGCATATATATAATCGTGTAGAGATATTTTTGCGTTAATAAATATATATATATATATATATATATATATATATAGTTATAGATATATAGAGAAAAAGAGAATATATCTGTGTGTATACTTATATATATATATATATATATATATATATATATATATATATATATATATAAATATATTTGAAATATTCAACTCCATGAGGTCCTAGGCTCTAGACATATTTTAATTGTCAATAAATTTGAATTTACAAATAAACACATTCAGTCAAAAATAAACAAAGCTAAATAAATATACCCTTATATTATAAATAGTCCTAATATTACATACAAAACCATAGGTTGTAAAGAATATTCAGTCCTTGAAGATAAGAGAAAACAGAGTGGAAGGATTCAGGTAAGATATGGATAACTTTTAGGCGTTATGAACAATAAAAGGAAAATAACGACGCAACGGGCACAGCTGTGGGACACTGGCTGAAGAAATGGCAGATTGAGGGGTAGCTTATTGGCAGGCCCTACTGGGAGGAGGTCCCAGACACGTAATGGTTGTGAGTGATATTGGTGTGGACAATGCGGAGGCGTGCACAAGCGCTTCAGTCGGTGAGAGGAAGACCACCACCAATGTTCACGCCTGGTTTTTTATATTTCCTGCTTCGCCCTTCGCTGATCATTTCGTCCAGCACTCTTGACAGTAAGAGCGAAGACTTGGCTGAAAGCAGGATAATAATTAGCCACGGGAGGCGGACTCTGAAATGGAATGACATCCGGCACTAAAATCATCTCCAAGAAAGTGGGCCACTGGCCTCCCTTCTGTTCGAACGATTTTAGCTAATACTGTAGAGAGGTGGTCAAATACATTATATGATATGTTTCATGAGAGAGGAGCAGCCGAAATAAAATCGTTATACAGCTGGATACTATTGTGTTAGAAGGTTTTTATGCCTGAGGTAATAGGAATCTGTAAAAATGACATAAGAGTGGTCTTGCTAAGAAAATGAGTTCTGAGTTTGGCAATCATTATAGCCATGACACCTGCTGTGTACTGGAAGCTAATGAGGTGTGAAGAGGTTGTGGTCAGAAGACAGGACACCCACACTGTCCTCTTGTTTGTGGTCGTCAGTAAACACTGGAATAAATCCACTGTGAACTGATGCGGAATGAGACAGAATGATGCTTTTAACAAGTCAACAGGTGGCTATTGGGGATTTGAGAGAGAGCATCAGGACCAGGGCAAATGGTGGGGGAGGGAATAGCCAAGGTACATTAACTCATCATAAGAGAACGGCAGGGACTTTCGCAAAAGGTGTTGAGGAAGTTAATGACACATAAACCGTGCCAAATGAAGGAGTGACTCCCGGAGTGCATCTCTCGCAGAACTGGTGTTGAGGCCCAGCCCGAGTGGTGGAGATCGAAAGTGTTTATGTTAAGATACTGTGCACTGCATTGCATATTCTCTGGCGAGTGGCATCACATCGGTTTAAACTTCTCACGTGCTCACCTTTGGGGTACACCGCGCTCCATGGAGATACGACCGCCTAGTTTTATCAGTAGATCTAACAGGTGTCGTGTGGAGTTGGCAGCAGCTCAACGCCACACCGCGCCATGGTCCAGCTTCTCTTGATCGATTAGGGGCAGTAGACGTAAAAAGGCTGACTTGGCGATCAGCATCCAAGATCTTTGCAGCGAGATGACGCAATATGTCAAGTCGTTTTCAGAGTTAATGTGCGGTGCGGTATGTTAGGTGGTCATCCAGAATAAGTCCTAGAAATTTGTTATTTTCTGTGTAGCGAGTAGGAATGGGGTGAACCATGGCAAGGCCAGGCTGGCGTTGAAGCTGGGCAGGTCTTCGACCTCTTTTCCCAAATACTGCTGCTGAGGTTTTGTGCGAAAAATGGAAGCCATGGGAATTACGTCATTGTGAAATATCTCTAGCAGGTAAAGTTAATTTTCAGAATGGTGGTGGCGGCACCGAATACCATATAGCGCCGCGTCATCAACATAGGAGAGAAAATTGACCTCGCTGATAGAAGTAACGTTGACATTAAAACTATGCGCACACGAAGTACTAAAACACTGCCCTGCGGAACGCCCTCTTCCAGAGTAAAGTGGCGCGATAGAAAAGAAGAGCATCGAACCTGGATGGATCTGACTGACAGAAGGCATTTAATAAAAAAGGGAGCTGGTCCTCGCTAAACCGAACGGCGAGCTTTTAAGAACCCTGGGTGCTCCACGCCAGTCATGCTTTAAAGTTCAAAGACACCAAGAAAAATCCCACCATTGAGAAGGCTTCCCAGATGTCACGATCCAGTTTTAACAAGGGATCTGCGGTCGAACGATTTTTTCGGAAACCAGAACAGAGAGAAGGCAGCCTGAAACCATTAATTTACAAGTATGACAGGTCAGCAAAATTGGTCTTTAGTTGTCCGTCAACTTCTCGGATTCTTCCCAGGCCTGGGAATAGATTACAAAGATGGGTTCGCTAGATGAAAAAGCAGATTCTATCCAAATTTGTTATATTGAGACCCAACAAGAACGCGATGGCAAGAAGCCGGGTGACTGGCGAAGGAGCATTATGTACGAAATTGCTGTCTGCTTCGGGCGGCACCGCTCCTGCTGCCCGCCTGTGCAGTTTGGGATCCTTCGGCAGTATAAAAGATGGTTATAGATATGATCTCCTTTCGCTGCTGAAAAGTCTAAAATTCTCAATTTTTGATTGGCTTCAGGATAGCGGAAAGAGCTTCGAGTGGTTAGCAAAATCCAACCTAATGGTGCATCTGGCAACGCTGCAGAGCGAAGATCAGATTTAATATCAGCCCATAATGGCGCGGTGGGTGAAGAGCTGCTGGTTTTATGGAGATATTAATTTACACGACTAATAGTGCGTGGAGTGGAACTGATTGTAGCTGAAAGAGAAAGTTCAGTGATTGCCATGGTTGAGTTAACTGATCAGATCTCGCCAGAGTTGCTAAAATAATGAGCAGAGGGTCCGGCCATTTTTAGTTTTTTCTCGACTTAGCAGGTTTATGCATACTCTGGGACCACTACGAGTTGCCGAACGCCACGGTAGAAGACAATTGAATGCAAGCTTCCGCCAACAGACGATAACTTGTTAGGAAGAAGTTAAAGGCGTCATCTAATTGTTTCAACTATTAGCGGGAGGAAGTGGAACAGTCAAAAATTGATAAAAGTGTATTCACTCACTTTTCACAACGCCAGCTGAATTGGCTTTAATATTATTCAGCACGTTCATTTAAAGCTTATTTCGGCAAATGGTCACCGTCGATAATAACCAAAGTGGACCAGGTAATATCCATATGAGAATCGCACGCAAGAAAATATTTGATACAGGATGAAGAGTGTGGTATCTAAACGTTCATACAGAGGTCCAGCACACATCCAGAGGCGCAGTGATAGAACATTCAATAAGATCTAAGACTCTAGATGAGGTGTTATAGTCGCTCCTGATAAAGGCATCTAGTTGTTGAAGCCTCCTAGAATAACAAACTGAGTAGGAGCCGTTAAAATGACCACAAGTCGACCTTAGTAAACTCACTACTCGGAGACAAGTAGACTGAGCAAGACTGTAAGGTTGGTGGCCAATATTCAAAGCTGCCCTGTGTCGGTGCTCAGCTTAAGAGGATTGGAGAACAGGGGGGAATAGATTAATGAACGGTTATTCTATTTAGAGTTATAAGATTTATATCTGATTATTGGAAGCAAAACGCATGACATAGTGAGTCCCGCAAAGATATGCACCAAAAACTATGTTTATGTTGAACAGTTCTTCAAATTCAAGTAGCAGCCACGACAAATCCATTGAAGGAAGGTGGTCACGCTGTTATAAAGATTAAGAGGATGGTTTTTACATATCAAACCGTCCTGCGTATTAGTGATGCTGGAAGCTTTTCGATTCAGATGGGGGAAGAAAAGCTGGAAACGTGGGTCTTGACGAGGAGAAAGCACCAAAATCATGCAACGAACAGTAGCGCAACAGAGATGAGTTGCAAGACCGATTGGTGAGAGCTTCGCCAAGGAACGGCAAAGTAGGTTGAGTTCGCCAACCATCTTTCCTGATTCGCAACTTGGCTGGTCGTAAAGAACCAAACAAAGCTTTATGCAGAATTGAAGATATCAGCGATCTTCCACAAAGATTCCAAACGGTGAGAATATGTAAATATCACGAAATATAAAATAGCGCGAACGGGAAAAAGGTCACTGTAGTTAAGATAGGTATTGGACATGTTGAAAATGGATCCGTTAGAAGTCACGCTGATATCGACTTCGCCAGAGACTGTCAGCGGCTTTCATCAGGATGATTTGGGAAAACTGACAATTTGGGACAAGATGGTAGCTCTGTTCCTTTTGTGCCACCGGCAGATTTAGAACTATTGAGTGCTTGCATGTTTGCGTTGAACGGTTCATTCACTTCCAGCCAAGAGCTACCAGAGATAGTATTTCATCAGGCTCCATTTAGAACTATAATCCATTTCATCTGTTGTATATATAATCCTTAGGGAGCGATTGAGGCAGCAATTTAGAAGAAGAGCTATAGAGGATCAGTTGAACCAACAACTGGCAAAACTATTAGAGACTGGTTGTGTATTGTTCAATATCTGTGATTAAGCCTGGGCAATCTATTGAAGTCGCTGCTTTTGTCTCAGTAGTAATAGATTTATGACGAGAGTTTCTCTTCTGAGCGTATTTACACCAGTCAGTGTATTGTTCGGTAAATTCAGATGCTGCACGAAGCAAATCTTGGCAGTGATGACCTTTTTCTGTGCTTAGTGAATCATCTTTTTCAGTGAACGAGAACGATGGAGACAACGCGGCGTAATATGAAGTGATCCTCAACTATTTATCAACCCCATCGGGAGGGTATAGGACTGAGTGTCTTGGCAGGAAATGCTATCCAAGCTTTGTATTCAACTTATTTTCATTGTTGGCTGGTTGAAAACCAGTACTCGGAGTTGGGTTGTTGATGCAGTAACGGAGGCTGATCAAGGGTTGATTTTGGACTTTTAGAAATCACACACAGGCAGTGCATACGAGCAAGTTACAGAAACTGCTTGAGCCTCATTGGGATTTGGGGAAGAGTTCTGCTGGTGGGATTAACACGAGAAGGGGGGCTGTTGCAATTGTAGCGTAATATTGCCTTTGTCTTGTGGGATATTTGTCTTTGAGTTTATATAAGATCTCCTCCTGCCTCCATTTTTGTAAGGAAGATAACTCCAAAACTTTCCTGTTTAACAGATAATGATGGAATTTCTAAGAAAGTGTGAAGTACCTGGAGTTTCACGAAGTCTTTGCATGTAAAGAGCTTTCAGAATGTAATTTTATCCAGATTAGGCATATGCAATGCGATCCTCCCGTAGCAGTATTTTCTTTTGGGGATGACCAAACAGTTGGCATTTAAAGCAACGTCTAGTTGGGGAATAAACGTACGAACAATGTAGCTTGTTAGAACAGATTTTCACACCTTCTTTGAATATGGATGCGCAAATTAGTTGCCTACCAGTAAATGAGGATTTGGGTAATAGGGCGGAACCTGGACGAGGTAAATTATAACTGTTGTACAAAATCTTTCGCTGAGATTTTCTAAAATGACAGCAATATCTTCAGTTTCTTTCTGTTCTGAAGAATAAATGGTAGCCTTTGGATGTTTCTTATTTCATCAGGAGTGGAAATAAAGAGGGATGTTTCCGGG
>JABUQX010032574.1:50000-57500 GCA_015478945.1 Trachelipus rathkii
AGATGGACAATCTAAGGGTCGTGTTAGGCATGATGAGAATTGATAAAATTAGGAATGAACATGTTAGGAATTGTGTGGTGTGAAGAAAAGAGTAAATGAGAGAATAAGCAAGAGTTCATTAAGATGGTTTGGTCATATGGAAAGGATGGATGATAGTCAGTTGGTTAAGATATATATGAGTAAAAGCATTATTATTTTTTCTCATTCCAAGGTCCTGAATTTGAAAGAACATTATGTAAGCAGTAATATATACGATAGATAAAAGCATGCAATGAAATTACGAAAAAGTTTGCACCATGAATCTGATAAAATTACTTACATTTTAAACTCGTAGTTCATGTGAAACAGAAATATACGACTATATATATCAATCACTTACATATATCAGTCTATCTCAAATGTAGCCAAAGAGCAGTAAGAAAACTAAAAAGTAATTAAAATGGAAGAGTATTGGAGGAAAAATAGCTCTACTGTTCTTCTACAAAGCGTGAAGTGGTGAAGAAAACAAACAATTAGTTTATTCGATTCAATGCAATTAAGAAGTCACCACTCGTTAAGACAAGAATGTGTCAGAAGAGCGTGAAGCATATCTTATCTACTTTGTAAAATGGAGATCGGTCATGTCTTAAGCCCCAGGTTAGTAAACATTAACTGGGAATGCTTTAACTTTTGCTTTTCAGTCAGACTAACATTCATTGTGAGATGGAATTTATAATATAAAATTACCCGTTAAAAAAAACAAAACAGAAAAACAATAGAGATGTCTGCAAACCGGATTTGCAGCCAACATGCACATTATTATTACTACTTATTCCCACACGAAAAAGGCCAATAAAATTTCAATATTTAAATACTTTAGACATACAAAAAACACGCGCGGCCAGCCAAAATAATTACCCCTACCAATGTGAGGACAATACTAAATAGCTCACAACATATCATTTGTAATTGAATTTCTTCAATGTAAGATGCACATTCATTGTGCTTTGCGTAACTGCTCTATTTCTTAGCAAAATAACTACTTTTTGTAAATTATTTTCGAATCTAAATCACTTCTTGTGAATGCAATGAATAAGATCTGATGCGGAATTAGATATTTACATCAAACATAAATGATACATTTTTTACATCAGAAATAGAGATTCTACTTCAAATCCTCAATAGTGTAAAATTTGATACACCTTTTATAAATAATACACAAATGAATTTAATTTTCCATACCATTAATTGAACTCTTGCAACATCCTTTTTCTCTTCCAAATGAAGCATAAAATCAGCGTATGAAGTGGCAGTCGTCATCTGACTTGAACTGAGACACATCAATGCACGAGACAAATATTCAATTCGAACACTCAGAGGTGTATCTCTACAATAATAATAATAATAATAATAATAATAATAATAATAATAATAATAATAATAATAATAATAATAATAATAATAATAATAATAATAATAATAAATATATTAAATAATGTTAAATGCTTTTACAGATGATAAAGTTGTTGTTTAGTGAATCGTGTGGATCTACGGCCTTTAAGGTAAAAGTTCATGCAATACAGATTGCATGAACTTGTAGAGTAGTTGTTAGGATATTTTATATGGAAAAGATGACTAATTATATCTGTTTTTTGATACAAAGTTATTATAAAACTCGCGGCCTCAAAAGTAAATATTATATAATCTATCATACATTTGTTAATTGAATCTTATATATTGCTGGAATTTTAAATATATGGAAGTTGTGTATTTAAAGAAAGAAACCGTACCATTAGAAGTACAAGAAAGAACACTAACAAGTTTGTGCACTGTAAGTGGGAAGCATGATGTATATGTAAGGGGTGTTATTTTTGGACACATTTGATATAACTCACATGTATTTGACTTCAATAATCTTTTACTCTACAGTTATCACCACCGCTCAAGGGCAGAGCCCTATTCAAGGTGGGCGTGTTAAAACATTGGAAATGTCGTTATCTAAAACAAATATCGCAGATGAGCACAGACGCAGGACTTAAAGTGAAGGAGATTAAATTCAGAAGGAAACAGAAATTCCAAGAAAGGAAGTAGTTGGAAAGAAGGAACCACCACAGCGAACAAACCTGGAGTTGCTAATGTCTACACAAAACTCGTGTGCAGACACTGCTCCCCATGTGCTGCGAGGGCGTCGTAAAAGTAGGTTTACGCGAGTGGCAGCTCCCTCGAGCACACTTGCCACTGTGGTACCTATAGAAAAAAGAGACAAAGTTCCAACATCGCACTGCCAAAGTATAAGCAGAGTCAAGTACAAATTCCACATCATCTAGAAGATTATAAGAAACAATTTGTGACTTATGACTCTTATCCTTGCCAAATGCCGGTTAACCAGAGATACCCACCTCAAACCCCAGATATGAAGGTAACAGTATATGTCCATACAATAGGGGAGATAAGACCCTTTAATAATGATATAGCCATTCACGAACATATAAAGAGAGAGAACAAAAGTCGCACGAAGTTCTAAAATGCAATCTTAGCCAGCTTCTTTGAAGCACCGCCCACCTCAGCTCATATCATTGTAATCTGCACACGTTTCCATAAATATTTTTTTTGTTCATAAAGCCAAGAATTTTATATTGCCAACAGGAGAGATGAGAGAAAGAACCATCGAAAGAGATGGGAAAGTTAGAAAGTGTCTTAGAGAGTGAGATTATTTGTAGAAGTTGAGTTTTTAGAATTGAATTCACAAAGTTGAGACGGCCCCACCGGAATTTCTATCCAATCAGCGAGAATAGAATCTGAAAGATTAAGACGAGAGGTAATTCTAGAAGCAAAAGATGGTGTAGATTTGAAATGAGCTGAAGAATGGATGGTTGAGTCATCGGCATATGAATGGACAGAGTTAGATGAGCAAGCTGAGACACATTCAGTAATGAAAAGCAGAAGATATAAGATGAGAAAGACACAACCCATATGAAGGAACACCACTAATTGACAGATGAGTAGGATAGAAGTTGCCACACCATAACAATCAAACAGCCGACTATTTGAACGATTCTGAAGAGAAGGCTAGACATAAGTAAGCAAAGAGAAGAAGAAAACCCAAAGGAGGGTGTTTGGAAAGTAGTGACGCGTGCCTGTCAAAGACCTTTGATATATCGAGCGCCACCACGCAAGTCTCCCCATAGTCCCTAAGGGCGGAAAACCTTAAATCAGTTAGATAGGAAAGTATATCACTTGTAGAACTCTAGCGCCGAAAGCCATACTGGTTGAGATTCCAGATGATCTAAAAAATGAGAGTTGAGAAGGGTTTTAAAGATCTTAGATAGGATACAAGTGAGAGCAATAGAGCGATAGTTAGAAGGATCAGATCGGCCTCCTTTTTTCGGAACAGGTTGGGCATATGTGCGCTTCCAATACTGAGGGAAAATGCTATTATTGAAGCATAGAGAATATAGTTGATCGAGAGGTGGAGCCAGCTCAGAAGCATACTCTTTCAAAACTCGGAGATTAATGCCATCCTATGTTCACCTTCCTAACAATCATAGATTTCATGAGCCCATGAATCCGATCAAATGTAATCACCGGTAAAGACATGGGACACCTGAGAGGAGGAGGAAGAGGAGGATTGTGAGCGTCATCCAGAGTTGAATTAAAGGAAAACAAGACGCTGAATAAATAGGCCTTTTCAGTTGGATTATTAGCAACAGAACCATCAGAGCGAATAAGAGGAGGAAAAGTAGATTACCGAAGTTGTTAGAGATGTTTTGGCAAGAGGCAAGAAAGATTTGTCAGTAGGAGAACCTAAGATTATAAGATAATAATTCCTTTTGTCTGTGTTCTGAGTACTAGAAATATTTATACTTAGTTTAGTTAATCATTTATTTTAAAACTGGTAGCAGATATTAGGTTTGGTAGAGTGTGTAAAAGGGTTTGAAAGTGAATGTAGATAAAAGTTAAGGTTATGGTAGTTAAGGAAAGTCCGTGGTGTGAAGTCATGTTATATGACGAGGAACTGGAACAAGTATTACAGTTTAAATATTCAGGTTATATGTTGGATGAAAAGGAAACGGATGATGCAGTGTGCAGAAGAAAAGCTGTGAATGGTAGGAAAGTGGCATGTGCAGTTAAATCCTTGCTGGATGTTAAAGGATTAAGTCTTGAGTGCACTAGGTTTTGCATGATTGTATGTTGTTACCTGTGTTAATGTGTAGTAGTGAAACTATGGTACAATGTGTTCAGATTGCCAATCTTAGTGTCCGTGTTAGGGATGAGAAAAATTGATAAAATGAGGAATGAACGCATTAGGCAGTTGTGTGGTGTGAAGAAAGGAGTATATGAGAGGATAAATGAGAGTACATTGAGATGGTTTGGTCATATGGAAAGGATGGCTGATAGTCAGTTGGCTAAGCGGATGTCTAGAGGTGAATGTGCTAGGAATCAAGCGATTGGGAGACCATAGAAAAAGTTCATTGAGTAAGTAAAGGAATATCAGAAGGAGAGGAATGAGTTTGGTAGAGGCGAGAAGAAAGGTGCACAACAGGAGTAAATGGCTGGGTTTGTGAGGGGGTATGGTTGTGCTTTTGCCCAGCGGTTATGAACCTTATACATGACAGATATCACATGAGGGTTTATCGCAGCCTCGTGAAACCCAAGGTTGGATTTTTGAGACTGCAATTAGTTCTGACTTAATGATATAAAGGGGTCGGTGGCTTTCTTTTCGACTTGAGTCATGTTCTGTTACTACTTTTCTGTTCCGGTGTATGATAGCACCTCACCCCAACTCTGGGGATAGGAAGTAAATGAAAAATATATATTATATATATATATATATATATATATCATAATATACTATATATATATATATATATATATATATATATATATATATCATATTATATATATATATATATATATATATATATATACTAGAAACTTACCCACTCTGGTCTGCGAGCTGTGACAGAGTTTTTGCTGCTTTATAATATTCTTTATTTCTTTCATAATACCTCCATAACAAATTCTCCAATTGGTGTTTACTGTTCGTTTTTGTAAAGAAGTTCTCCAAATAAGGTGTTGAAATAGCAAGTAATCTATCTGTTCTCCCAGTATCTACCAACCATTGGTAAAGGGTAACATGTGCCAATTCATCACTGCTATTTACTATCAATGTAATCATCTGTTGATTTAAGACATGTGCTTTGGCAATTAGTTAAATATTAAGTATATATATTTAAAATTTTACAAAAAAAAAAAAAAAAATTTCAACAAAACAAGCATTATATTCTCTATCTGTATTTGTTAGAATGTTCACCCAAATATTTTAGTATAATTCATACCTATAGGCAAGTATATATATATATATATATATATATATAATATATATATATATATATATATAAATAATATACCCAGATTATAATATATATTAATTATATATATATAATTATATATATATATATAATATATATTATAATATATATATATATTATAATATATATAATATATATATATATATATATATATAATATATATATATAAAATTACCTGCTCAGCAAAATGTCCTGCATCCGAAGATGGCATTGTTTGTTGAGGAGTGACAGGAGGGCCGGGTCTATTGGGAATATTTGGTGGGGACAGTGGCGGACTAATTGTGCTTGAACCAATCAACTGATTTAAATGGTCACCTATAACTCTATAACATTCCATTCTGCAGTCAGAAGAAAAATAATAATAATAATAATAATAATAATAATAATAATAATAATAATAATAATAATAATAATAATAATAATAATAATAATAATAATAATAATAATAATAATAAATAATAATAATAATAATAATAATTATTATTTTTTGAAATTAATATAATAATTATATAATAATAATAATAATAAAATAATAATAATAATAATAATAATTATTATTTTTTGAATTTGCAACATCCAAAAGTTTCAAATATAAAATGCAATTCTAATCTTTCCAAAAAAAGCACACATAAATGTAAAAAAAAAAAATTTAGAATAAAAATACATATCCACTTAAAATATAAAAAATATTCTATAAGATCTGAAATGTAGAATCTGCAGGCCTTACGAGGCTTTTAGGAATCTTTGCTTCATACTAAGGAGCTTTTTTCATAAAACTTATTTGCCATTTTCTTAAATCATCAATTAAGTTTTTAATTATTACATTTCAATTTCTGAATTTCTGAATAATTAAAATTAATCCAAAAATATTAAGAAAGCCACTTCTTTTCTATCATCCTTGGTTCCTAAGTTAACAATTATCTAAAGGTTGTCAGGCAAGGTTGAGTGTTTTTTTTTTTTTTTTTTTTTGGTTTGGGTGGCAGTGAATAAACTTTTCAGAATCATTTATTTTTTCTCCTATTAAACATTAGGTATTAATTCATTTTTTTATACTCAGCAGCACAAGACCATCCCTTCCTGGGGAAAATAAAAAAAATTTATCTGGTACATCAAGTTCCTGGAGGTCATCAAACCACCTGAAGGGGATAAGTCAGGAACAGCTATATCGCTTTGTGAAGAAATCTTGACCTCCTCAAACAAGCTGGAAGAGAATACAATTTTGGTAAACACTTTTCCAGTTGTTTCTTCAAGGATTCTTAGTCCCACAACAATATTATAATGCAATTTTTAATAAACATTCTTCTAAAATCCAATAAGTTGTTTATTTTTAAACCTTTTTTATTATTGGTAACTAGTTTTGAAAACCGAAGGCGAAAAACAAAGCTTTCTAAGAGGTGGAAGAGACGACTTCAACGGTGAAAACAACTAGCTTATTAGCTGTATCTTTAGGTTTTTCAAAATAAACCAAAATCATTACAAAAGATAACAAAAAACTCATCAACTACCTTTGGAGTGAAGAAAAAAGAAGAAAGATAACTAAAACAACAAAATTCAAACACTTTACAATTGATGACCCTGAAGAACACCCTCTCAAAAATATGCTTTCAGACAATGAACAAGAACTTTCACAGAAGACTAGATCGAAGAAGAAACATCCATCCAGCAACAACATGAAATCCACCAGTACCTTTTTGAAACCAACAAGAACTAACTACAATTTCGCAGTGTCACAATAAAGAAACCTCAAGCATCATGCAGACAGTTGAAGACGAGAACAAGCCACTTCACGAAGCCAAAATACTTCGCTTCAAACCAAACTATTAAGTCGCATGAAATGAAAATGAAATAAATTCAGAAATGGTTGAAATACTCAAGAATTTCTATGAACATGATGAGATAAATTATATATGTTCAGGTAAGGTGTTAAAAAGTGAGTATTAAAAAAAGATGGTGTCTAAGAACACATTCAAAAGCATCTAATACTAGGAAACCTTTCAGAAATTTATTAAAAATATAAGGAAACTGTTACAATGCAAGTAGGATTTTCATTCTTTGCTTGTTTGAGGCCAAAGTGGTGTGATAGCTGGAGAAAAAGGAACCCATAAGGTCTGTGCTTGCACATTCTTACAGAATCCCAAGTTAATGATAT
>JABUQX010032574.1:62500-71480 GCA_015478945.1 Trachelipus rathkii
GTTTTTTCCTAAGAGGAATCGAAACAGTGTCCTCAAACACACGAGTCAATCACTACAGTTATACCATGGTAGTTGAAGTGGGTTGCAAAAAGCACCACCCCAGAATTGAACTTTAAGGTTCGCTAATCGAGATGTGGTTTTAAAGGAGACACTTGTTTTGATATGCGACGGTTAGTAAAGATAGTTAAAACTAAGAGTAAATAATAGTAAATATGAAAAAAAGTTATCAAATTGGTAGAGAGTACTGGGGAGTTTCTACCACCATTTAAATGTCCAATATGACGGAAGTCAAGAAAAGAAAAAAAGGAAAGCTAAAGCAACAATTGAAACAGAAGCTTTGAACTTGGGGAGAAGGTGCTATACGTTTTAATTATCTTTGGGAAGGAATAGTAGAAGAGCAAATTAAAGATTATTTGGTCAATATATAACATGAACGTGAATGGCCTGGTGGATAAGGCGACCGGTTACTGTTAACTCAGCGACGCAGAGTCCAGTGTTTCGAATCCCGCTGATGGAGGGTAAAATCTCCTTTGACTCATTTAAGTTGCAGAGAACTTTAAAGTCAAATATAAGAGTAAGTAGCAAAAGATTCAAAATATATTTAGCAGTTATTAAAGAAGCGCTAGAAGGATTACTAAGTGAAATATATGGGTTACCGCACTAAAGAGCAAACTCCTGATATCTTAACCAGTGATGAAACATAAAGGCATTTATGCCAAGAAAAACAATAGAATCATTTAATAGGAAAAATGGAAGTGAAATGGAGATGAAAAAGGATTAAGATTGATAATTATAGTGTCTACCATTTATTTAGGGAAATAAATTATATATTTGAGAAATTAAGGTTCCTCATTTAATTTTACTTTCTTTTTATATTAATTTGAAAATGTATATTGTTGAACATAAATTAATTACAAGATTTGAATTGGTGGAAATATGTTAATATTTTTTTTTTTTTTTTTGTGGAGCTCTTTAAAAATGGGGTGAGTTAATTTAACTATGTATAAAATAAATAAAAATGGGATTAGTTATTTTAATTATGTAAAATAAATAAAACTTGGGTTAGTTATTGTAACTAAGTAAAATAAATAAATAAAGACTAAAAAATTTACATAAGGCATACTGACACCTAATGGTAACTGATTCTGTTTGGAAATATTTAAAACTTTTCTCATATATATAGTTAGTTATTAGTTATTTTTACCACGACAATCGGGGGAAAGGTTACTATTTTATGTTTTTCCCGACCAGTGGGCCCATACAAAGTGAAAGGTGCACAGTTATCAGGGTGATAGTAACTCCCACCTCACTCTGAACAAGTCAAGAATATTCAGCCATCCAGTGGGCATGGCTAGGCTTGGACTCACAGACCCTCCGTTGCGTGAGGCGATAGGATTGTTGGTGTTTTGTTAGTGTATTAAAGGCTTGTACCGTGTATGTGTTTGGCTATGATTGATGAGGTGAAGGGTATTTGAAGAATTAGTGTATTTAAACCTATGCCCGTAACTGTAATGAATTCCGAAAATCTCCTACAAACAGCAATTTTTGTCTCAGTTCTGGTAGTCGGTTCTTAGATTGAGTCGCGTTTTCCATACTGCCGTATATTGGCGAGTATCGAGGTAAGAACCACGTGCGTAAAGATTCTCTAGCAATGGGTTCTCCTCACAGATCAATTTTAACGATCTCGTACCTTAGTACTCTATGAAACTATTTGGCTCGATAACTACCCCATCAACATTTAATTTGCATACTATAAACTATATATATATATATATATATATATATATATATATATATATATATATATTGTTACTAACTTCAACGGCTTCTCTGAAAGCCTTTTCTTTTTCAGCTTTATTATCATTATTCTTAGCAGCGAGAATAATTTCATTAGCCTTTGACAACTTTGCATCTTCAATCCTATATAGAGCAGGGCAAACATCTCGAAGTCTCATAGAAATTGCATCAATAGAAGCATTATCACCATGGTACCTTTAAAAATCAGAACTGCTTCATTAGAATATGGGTGTCAAATGAGAATAAATTTTTCAGCTTCTAAATTTTCTTCAAGTTTCATTATGTGTATGATTAGGAATCATAATAGAAAGTAATGACGACAATAGTTTTGTAGACTAAAGATTCTATATAGAAAATATAGTAAATAATTCTTTCATACATTTGTCAAAAGTTGGTAGGTACTAAAATTATTTGAGAGATTCTTTGTTCTTGTAACACAGTTAACAAACACTGGCCAACTGTACCATATGTACAATATGACTTCTTGCGAGTGAAGCTGTGTTTTAAATAATAATATATCAGATTATTAATTTATTACTATTTTGTTTGCAACAAACTTTCACTATTTCATTTCATTTTAGCTTCAGTCACAGCAAGCAGATCAAATTTACCCTTTGTAAATACATCTATCTATCACCTCATCCCTCGCCATATATTTCTCTAACATTCCATGTTCCAAGAACGTTTCATACAGTTTCGCCAATAGATAACAAGGTCATTCAAGGTTCAAAAAGTGGTAGTGTCACCCCAACCCAGTTACCATTGTCTTTTTAGTTGCCTGTTATGACAATCAGAACCTACATTATGGGCAAATTTTCATCCCCACAAATAGGGATGCCTCCCATACAGTGTGTGTGATATATATATATATATATATATATATATATATATATATTATAATATATATATATATTTATATATATATAATATAATAGTATATATTATATATATATATAATATAATAATAATTTAAAAAATTTTTAATTTTATATATATATATATATATATATATAAATATTAATATAATATTATATTATAATATATTCATATTTATATAGTAATGTATGTATTGCGGTCGCTAGTAAATCGGTTGAATGTGAAGAAGTTGATACTAACAAATCTGGGGGCAAATGAAGGAGAATGTTAGTAGTGCAAAGGAAGTGTGTGATTTGCTAAAGTAGGAAGTAGAATGTTAACACGGCGAATGGTGGAATGAAGAGGTGATGAAGTCGGTTAAAGGTAAAAGAAGCGTGGTTTGAATGTATAAGACAAATTGATGAAGTTCAACGAAGATGCTTGGGAATTAATATATAGGAAGGAAAAAAGAATACTAAAGTGTATACGTAGAAGAAAAAAGAGGTAAATGAACAGTTTGGACGGAGGGATGAATGAGGACAACAAGGAAAATAGGAAGCTCTCTGGAAGGAAGGCGCGAAAGGTTAGAATGAGAATATAGGGAAATCTGCTTAGAATATAATGAATAGGGATGTTTTTGTAACTGATGAATGGATGTGAGGGGAGTGTGGAAGAACACTTTCGAAAATCTGCACAATATTTACAGTATCGATGAGGTGTTAGTGAATAGTGTGTGGTTTTGATGGTGGAGAAGGAATAGGTTATTTTGGGGATGAGGTTATTAGTAATGGAGGAGGTAATGGGTAGGGTGGAAAGATGAAGAAATGGTTAATATGCATGGTATATGAGAATTATCTAGTGAACATGATCAAGAGCGGATGGCGGATGGTGATTGTTGATTTGGAAGTTGTGTATAAAGCGTTTATGGAGGGTATATAGTTCCAAGGGATTGGAGAGAGCGGTAATAGTACTCTTGTATGAGTAAGGGAGAAAAGGGGAATGTTTATTATAGGGGAAAAGTTAATTGAGTGTTGTAGGGAAGTAATATGCTGGTATTCTTGGTCGAAAGAGTGCGTCGAGTAGACTGAGGGACTGATTGGTGAAGAACAAGGTGCGTTTAGGAGTGGTAGAGGATGTGTGGATTCAAATCTGTACATTGAAATACAAATGATGAGAAATGCAATTTGTAAGGCCTATAATTATATTCCTAGGTTTTATGGATTTACAACAGGCGTAGGAATAGAGTTATATAAGTAAGCTTGTATGGCGGATTATTGTGATATAATGGTGTGGTGGTTAGGACTTCTGAATGGAATAAACAGTAATGTATGACGATGGTGAAGCGGTGTGTAAGAATAAATGGTGTCAATGGTGATTGGTTTGGATTAATAGCGGAGTGAACAGGGATGTGTTATGTCTCTGGTTATTCAATGTGTATATGGATGGGGTTATGAAAGAATTCGAGGTGAGGGAATGCAAGAAATGGTGTTAGAATGATGGGAATGGAGAGGAGGGGAGGGTGGCGCCCTACCTTTTATAGCGGATGATTTGGTTCTTGTCGGCGAGTCTGAAGAAGTTTGAGAAGGATTAGGTGGAGAGATTTGGCCCGGTATGTAAAGGAGGGGTCTGAAAGTAACGTAGATAAGAGTAAGGTTATGGTTGTGGAGTGAGGACAGTCCTCAGTGTGAACTTATGTTAGATGATGAGCAGTTGGACAAGTGTGTGAGTTTAAATATTAGGGTATGTGTTGGAAGAGAAGGGAATGATGCAGAGTGTAGTAGAAAGTTTGTGAAAGGCAGGAAGGTGGCTGTGCATTAAATCGTTGGTGAATGTTAAAGGGCTAAGTCTTGAGTGCGCTGGAGTTTCATGAGGGTATGTTGTTACCTTGGTTAATGTATAGTGAGACTATGGGCTGGAATAAGAAGTATAGATCTAAAGTCCAATTTAGGACAATATTAGGGCATGCTAGGTGTGAAAGAATTATAAAGTGAGGAATGAACTGATTAGAGAGAGCTGTGTGGTATGTGAAGAAAGGGGTAAAGTGAGAGAGAGATTGAATAAGTATGTCTGAGTGGTTGGTCATGCGTGGAAAGGATGAATGAAAGTCGGTTGGTTAAGCGGGATGTATAGGGAGAGTGTGTTGGGAAAGCCGGCTGGGAGATCCGAAGGAAAGTGGATTGAGTCGGTGAATCGAATGTCTGAAGGAGAGAAATGTGAGATTGGCAGAGGCGAGAATAAATGGCGGGGTTTATAGGAGAGAATGGGGGGTTTTGTATGGGGCTATGGGTGTGGCCCACCTGGGCCAAGGGAGAAACTTAATTGATCGATTTACTCAATAAGTGAGGGGTCCGATCCGCGGTCCACGAGCTCTAGGGTGGATTTCTGTCTGTGGACGAGCTTCTCACAATATTAATGGTACAGAGGGGGTCGGTAAGGCTGGGGCTTCTTTTTGACGTTTGCATGTTCGCCTACTTGTTTTTCTCTTTCCGATGCTGTGTACAAGCACCTTACACCAATCTGGGGCAAAGAGAAGGTGCAGAAAAGAAAGAAAGAAATATAATAATATATAATATATCTATATAATATACAATATAGATACATATAATATATTATATATTTATATATTATATATATAATACTATATATATAAGTATATATATATACTATATATATATATTATATTCTATATATAAGTACTATATATTATATATACTATATATAAGTTATAATATATATATATCTATAATATATAATATATATAATTATATAATATATATATTATATATATATACTACTTAATATTATTTATATTATAATATATATATATATATATAGTTATATATATATACTATATATATATATAATATAAATCTATATATATATTATAATATTATAAATTATATATATATATAATTATATATATATAATTAATATATATATATAATAAATTGAATATGTTTAAATCTGCTAAACTATAAAATGGATTTCTATAATTGCAGGAAACGGGAATGATATCATCTTGGAAGAAGGATCAATACCATTTTTTATTATGACAAGGTGGTTTGCTGTGAAGCTTTTAGTTTAATTTTGAATATTAGTATTTGAGTTTCTTTTTATCGTTTCAGAAGGACGTGCTAAGTGTAATTCTTATTTTTAATAGTTTAAAGTTTAAAAGGACGATTGTGACCTTGTGCATTCCACTTCTAAATATAAATGCATAGCAGCTAAATTTTCTTAACTTTGCTAACAGATTAGCCTATTAATTCTCAAACATATATAAACTAACGTTACCGTATTCTGCTTACATGACGGGGTTTCTTACTGTGTACATGACTGTTTTGACTTTAACGTGTATATGCTTTCGGTTCTATAAGTAAACCGTCTTCGTCTGTATGACATATTATTGCTTCATATCACGGAATTTTATCAAAGTGGTGGCAGAGAACGTAGTTACGAGGTAGAAAGTGAAGAAGATGCCTGACTCAGATAAAGAAATAACTGAAGGTGGTAGAAGAGATACTAGAACAGGATGCTCAAGGTTTTATGGAGAAGCTAGGGACCATTTCGAGTGGAAGAAAGAAGTAAAAACATGGTTACTCATATAAAAAGACATATGAGAGATACCATTCAGGATTGGAGATAAATTAGACTAGGAGGATAACAGCTTTTTGAACACAATGGAAGGAAATAAAAATTCAAAATCCATGAAGAATGGGAGGGGAGGAGTCGATAATGATGAAAATTGGGATTAAGATAACGGTAAAGACAAGTCACGATCAGTGTCAATAAGATGAGAGAATTTCAATATTGCAAAGAAGCAGGAAGAAGATGTGCTGACATTCGTTGAAAGGTTTGGAAGAATGTATAAAGAATGCGAAACAGCTGGAGGAGGGATTATGACAAACGATATGAGAGGATATCTTCTTCTACTTAGATGAAGAGAAAAAACAACTGGTTTTAGCCAGTTGTAAAAGAGGCATTTCTTTCGAAGTAATAAAAATGATGTTGATATAGAATATTTGTAGAAGTATAACATATAAAGAAAGAAAGAAGGAACGGAAACACGGGAATGGTGGAAATAGACCACTAAAAAAAAAGAAAACAAGGAAGAAAAAAACCCTATGAAGGTTCAGTCAAAGTATGAGGTTTTGTTAATATGCGGATCATAATATCATTACACATAAGCATGCCCAAATAAATGGAACAATAAAGGAAGAAACTTACAGTATTAAGAGAAGGTGAAATCAAAAAAGAAAGTAAGAATAACGAAGAGAGGAAAGTAAGTCTAGCTTCAGAGTAGAAAAAGAGGTAAGATGAGTATATGGAGACTAGAAGGAATTCTACATCACAATGTAAAAAGACTTAGGGGCAGAGATGACTAGGCAATAAGAAATGGAGCTAGTGTGCCGTGCAGAGATAAGGAGATTAATAAACAGTCGTGAGAAAAAAGAGGCAGTTGAGTGGTGCAATAGAAAGGAAGTTGTTGTGTTTGGAAAAATTAGAAACAGTTAAAATAAAGATATACGCCTGCCAATAGGATTAATAATTTTTTTTAATTAAACTGAAGTAATTAGAGGCTATACACTGGCTTGATCGGTAGAGAAATCATGAAAGGAATGAAGTGGGAATTTGACATGTGAAGTAAAAAATTATTTTTGGAGTTGTTCCCAAGATAAAACAAAATATAGACGAAGGTGACAACAAAGGCATATTAGATTAAGGCTCATAAAAGGATAAAAAAAAGAAAATGTTTTGTTTTGGAAGGTTTGAGAAAAATGGATAAAAAACCCACAGGGAAGGAAGAGAAACTATGAATTACAATTTCAATTGGACATGGCATTGATAATAGGTATTAATTAAAAGGAAAATCAGAAAGCGGTAAGGCATCAATAACCCTCTGTTAAACAACAAAGCAAGCACTTCAGAAATGTAACCTCGAGAAAACAATAAATATCGGAAATGCAACATGTAGATAACTATAAGAAGAAGATACCAAAATAGCTGAGATGATTGCATTAGTTCGACTTCCATTTTCACACATATAAATTTGATGCAAATATAGTTATTTTTAGATGAAAACACAGGCAAAAAATCACAGAAACATGTTTAAATATAGTAAGAAGAATGGTTTTAAATATATTCTGTATTCGCCGAATGATATAAACAATATTATTTATTCATATTCGCGAACATAAAAAACTCTATTCCTTCCACTACTATTAATCACTGTATTACAATATATATATATATATTATAGCTATATAATATAATATATATATATATTATAATATATATATATTATATATATATATATATATCTATATTATATATATATATACTATATATATATAATTATATATATATAATTGTGCACTCAACCTTCATAAGTGCGCATAATCAAATTCTGCAGATACTTTTCCGGAAGAATCAAATCCTTAGAGTAAAACCTCTAACTTGATCAGAATTCCTGTGAGGGTTATATATATAATATATATAAATATATATATATATATATATTATTAATTATATTTATTATATATATTATATCTATATAATATATATAATATATAAATACATAACTAATAATATATATATATATTATATATACTTAGGGGTGGTACCGGAAATGAAATTTTCAGTTCCGGCTGGAAACCGGAATTAGCCGGAATCACTAAAAAAATTCCGGCCGGAGGAATTTCTTTTGAACTTTCGTTTAACTATAAAGAAATGTAAAAAAAAGTATTTTATATAACTTTCAACATAAATATCTTACGTTATTAGTAAAACGCGCCACTTCATGAACTGAGTATATTGAAAATCATATCGAAGGAATTATCTGGAAGTCAAATAATTTAATAGTTAAATCAGGGTGAGGTCTTGTATCTTAGACGGGGAAACACAAAAGAGCAATAGATCCACGGCCGTGGTAAGTGAGTTTGAGGAGAGGTTTCTCGAAAAGATGTTGACAATAGCATGCCCAATCAACAGCACATAATGATTATCGCAATCGGAATAACCAGCCATTTCTAGTACTGAAGACAGGGATTCTAAGCTTATTGCTCCTCTTCAACCTAAATATCTATTCCTAGAGAATATTTTGTAGTAGAAGATGTTACCAATTCAACGGAATTATTGATCAACAGTATTCGAGAAGTTTTAAGGCTGATCAGATATCATATACTACAGACTTCATGAGAGCATATAATTCAATAACGAGGATCATATTTATTCTCTTTAACTGTGCAAACTACGCTGGCTTACCACGAGCAGAGTTTAAAAAAAAAGGACTGTATCCATTGCAGTTTCCTAGGTTTTTTTAGCATTGTTT
>JABUQX010032575.1:5000-12500 GCA_015478945.1 Trachelipus rathkii
TTTTTAAAATCGACTCTGGGAGTCGGGAGTCGGTTGTTTTTAAAATCGACTCTGGGAGTCGGGGTAGTCGATTTATTTTTTTTCGACTTCCCATCCCTGTTATATATATATATATATAATATATATATATACTATTATATATATATATACATATATATATACTAATATATATATATATTATATATATATATTATATACTATTATATTATATATATATATTTACACTAAAAGGTCCATACGTAGGAGAAAAGAAGAGGTAAACGAACAGATTTGAAGGAGGATGAATGGGGACTTAGAAGGGAATAGGAATCTCTTCTCTCTTCTGGAAGGAAGCGCGAAGGTTAAGAATGAGAATAAGGGGAACCTGCCTTAGAATAATGATAGGATGGTGCCTTTTATAACTGATTAAATGGATGTGAAGGGAGTGTGAAAAGAACACTTCGAGAATCTGTATAATATTAACAGTAATGAAGAGGTGATAGTGAATGTGTGTGGGTTTGATGGTGCAAGAAGGAATTGGTATTTTGGGGATGTCATTTGCAAGGAGGGGGTAATGGGTAGAGTGAGAACAGTTGGAAGAATGGGTTAAATCTTGCAGGTATAGATGGAATAATTACTGGGTGAAATGCGATCAAGGAACGGAGGCGAGATTGGTGATTGATTTGGATTTGGAAGTTATGTAATAAAGCGTTTATGGAGGGTATAGTTCTATGGGATTGGAGGAGAGCAGTATTTTTTTTTTTTTTTTTTGAGTGGATGTACAGGGATCTCCACAGCACACAAGAATGCGGCTATACCGTGTTAGGAAACTAACGACAGGGGAAACCCCTTAACGGAACGAAATAGGAACAAGGCTGAGATCGTTAGATCTTATACAAGATGTTAAGTTCCAATAGGAAGGCAAAAATGCGATCAATACGAAAATGAGACTATTCGGATAAGATGTGCTGAAGGCGATGCGGAAAAGGTATAGTTTGCAGGTCAGGAAAGAACTTGCTTCTAAATGAATGAGAAAATGAGGGAGAAGAATAACTTATTTAGGTTTTATGAATTTGCAACAGGCGATGATAGGATTAATAGGGAAGCCCTATGGCAGGTGATTTTCAGTAATATATGGTGTGGTGGCAGGACTTCTGAATGGACACCCAATTTTTCATATAGCTTATAATGTTTGCCGGCTTTGAATAAATGGATGTCAAAATTAGTTAGTAAACTTATTAATCACAGAGTGAAGCAGGGATGTGTTATGTCCCCCTGGTTATTCAATTTGTATAGGATGGGGTTATGAAAGAATTAGAGATGGCGGGGTGGCAGGAAAGGTGTTAGAATGATAGAGAATGGAGATGAGTTGAGAGGGTTGCCCTACCATTAAATATGCGGCATTGATTTGTTTTTGTGTGTGAATCTGAAGACAGTTGGAGGATTGGTTAAAGAGATTGGCAGAGGTGTGTAAACAGTGAGGGGGTTTGAAAGCTAAACGTGAGATAAGAGTTAGGTTATGGTGTAAGGTGAGGACAGGTCTTCGGTGTGAAATTATGTTAGATTGTGAGCAGCTGGAACAAGTGTCTTGGAGTGTTAAATATTAGGATATTTAGTGGATGAAAAAGGGATCGGATGATTCAGAGATTGTAGCAAGGAATTTGTGACATGGGCCAGAAGGTGGCTGGTGAAATTAAATCATTTAGTGGATATAAAGGGACTAAGTACTTTAATGCGCTAGGGTCTTACATGGAGGGGTATGTTGTTACCCTGTGTTAATGTATTAGTAGTGAGACTATGGTCTGGAAATAAGAGGTATAGATCTAAATGCTTTAACGTGTTCAAGATGGACATTCTTAGTTGACATGTTAGGGTGAAAAGAATTTGATAAAATGAGGAATGAACGTATTAGAGAGTTATGTTGTGTGAAGAAAGGGGTCAAATGAGAGAATAAAGGAAAGTACGTTGAGATGGTTGGTCATTGACGATTTTTATCACTATATGTATGGAAAAATAGCAATGTATTTTTGAGTCCAGCGGGGTCTTCACAAAGTTTAGGCAGTTGGGAAATGTATTTTCTCTTTCAGGAGGAGTCTGAAAAAGTTTGTCTTTTATTCTGTATTCAATTTTTCGGAAGGAATGTTTAGGAGCGTCATTTAATGAATCCAAAATTAAGCAGATGCTTACACAGTTGAAAATATAATTTCCTATTTTATTATATCTTTCCCGCAGCTTTCTTTTGAACTTCATGGTTCTTTCCCTGCCATTGCCCTGCGCGCAGCCGTCGTACTCCTGCCCAACACATTAGACTTGGATCCAACCTTCCTTTTCTAAAAAACAAATCAATCGTTTTGGCAATGGTTTTTACCATCCATCCCTTCAAGAACTTCAAACCCCAGAAATTTTTCTCGAACAGTCATTTTTTCAAGATCGAAAAACCTTAATTATATAGATAATTGTTCATTGCCTGACATATCCGCAGTTTCATTGGCCAATATGTAAACACCAAATTTTTTTTGCATCCGCGATAATCATGTTTTTTTTTATTATAATTCTATACAAATTGACAAGTTTATTTTGAATCATCGGAGACGTTCAGACGGCATTCTTCTGTCCTTGAATATGTTCTTTCAAATTCCACATTACCACTTTCTATTCGAAGTTTAATCAGGTCTTTAAAAATTCCCTCAGCAAGGCCTTTACCTCTTTAAGGTAAGTCATCGGGGTTTCCCGCCCCAGGGGGGGGGGAAAATTTTATTTTATGCGTCTTCAAAGGTTGCTGTAATATTGCTTTTTTTTCTGCAATTGTTTTTTGATGTGCTGTCTGTAGCTGAATATCAATGCATGGCAGTACGCCTTCACTGTGATTGATTTAGCAGCTTTGGCAGCCGTCAAATGCTATCGACACACTGAGAGTTCTAGCTGAGAATACTGTCATAAGAAACTAGCTGTATAAAAGTAAACAGCTATAGTTGACTTCAAGCCAATATGAAAACGAAAACACATAAAAACTCTTTATAAAAAAATGTAAGTTTATAATACGTTAGTAGTTAGCAATTACTACTTCATTATCTGTCGATTGATGTATCTTTTTCAGTTTGTCTAGTAATAAATCCTTAAAAACGTCGTTTGGCAAACATATATTAAGGATCATTTTTTATGCGTCCATATATATATATATATATATATATATATATATATATATATATATATATATATATAATATATATATATATATATATATATATATAATTATATATATATATATATATATATATATATATATATATATATATATATATATATATATATATATATATATATATATATATATATATGGCTTAGTATTAGATAGCCTGACAGATTGATTTTGAGACCAAAAATTTTCTAAGTTCAAAAAAATTTCTAAGTTCAGAAAAGTTAATTAAGTTAGGTTTTTTTAAGAAAATTGTTTAGTGGCAGGCTTCTGGCATAATTCCAGAAGCTTGCCACTAAAGAATTTTCTTAAAAAACTTAACTTAACTTAACTTTTCTGAACTTAGAAATTTTTTTGAACTTAGAAAATTTTTGGTCTCAAAATCTGTCAGGCTATCTAATACTAAGCCTATATATATATATATATATATATATATATATATATATATATATTATATAATATATATAAATATATTATATATATATATATATATATATATATATATATATATATATATATATATATATAAATATATATATATATATATATATATATATATATACTATATATATATATATATATATTGTGTGTGTGTGTGTGTGTGTGTGTTGTGTGTGTGTGTGTGTGTGTGTGTGTTGTGTGTGTTGTGTGTGTACATGTGTGTGTGTGTGTGTGGTGATGTGGGGGTGTGTGTGTGTGTGTGTGTGGTGTGTGTGGTGTGTGTTGTGTGTGTGTCGGCTTGTGTGTGTGTGATATTTCGTGTGTGTGTGTGTGTGTGTTGTGTGTGTGTTGTGTGTGTGTGTGTGTGTGTGTGTGGTGTGTGTGTGTGTGTGTGTTGTGATGTGTGTTGTGTGTGTGTGTGTGTGTGTGTGTCTGGTGTGTGTGTTGTTATGTCGGTGTGTGTGTGTGTGGTGTGTGTATGTTGTGTGTGTGTGTGGTGTGTGATGTGTGTGTGTGTGTGTGTGTGTGGTGGTGTGTGTGTGTGTGGTGTGTGATGTGTGTGTGTGTGTGTGTTATATTTTTTTTTTTTCCTGGCAACCTTCTAAACAACAACCAATCCGCAACCCAAAATTGACAATTATGACAACTATAGCCCAGCAGTTCCGGCAACTATGGCTATGCTGCTATTTCGTTTAGTTGGTAGTGCTGAAGCAATTAGAGATTGTTGTCATTTTAGTATAAGCAACTTTGACTCAAAGATGACGCCTTTAGTATTAAATTTTCAATGCTACCTGAAAATAAATGAAATGTTTGTAAATTAGAATTATCACAATGTTTGCAATATTTATCTATATAATTTGCATCATCGGTAATTATGTACAATTACTCCCTTATAACAGATTTTTATGAAAATCACAGGATATACTCTAAAAAAATAATAATGAAGAATAGTGAAAACGAAAATTGTCGCTCTCTTTAGGAAAAAATGTTACAGCCTCTCAAAGTTGTTAAAATCCCATAGACTTTTCAATATTGATCGATCCAGGTTAGGTCTCATTTCAGGCCCTCTAAGTCAGGTTATGATAAGTTTTGTTATGTATACACAGAGAAAATCTATGTAGAATTAACAAATCTTATCCTAACCTGAACTAGGATGGCCCTAAAACGAGCACGAGGCCCACTAATTTTTATTATAAGAAAGTCTATGGGAAAATTTTAAACTTTCAGAGTCTGTAACTTTTTTTCCTAAAGAGACTGCCGATTTTCGTTTTCACTATTCTTCATTATTATTTTTTTAGAGTATATCCTATGATTTAAAAAAAAAAAAATTTTTGGTTTTTTTTTATTAACAAATCCTATGGGGTTTTTTACAACTTTGAGAGGCTGTAACTTTTTTTTCCCTAAGAAAAGAGCAAAATTTTCCGTTTCACTATTCTATCATTATTATTTTTAGAGTATATCCTGTGATTTTCATAAAAATCTGTTATAAGGGAGTAATTGTACATAATTACCGCATCATCTTTACATTGATATATATATTTACATTTCTATATGATATATAGCTATTCTACATAAATGTATAAGCTACATAATCTCAGTAAAATCTAGACAATTTCAGTATTTGTAGCCTATATTTGCTTTTTTTATTTTATATATAATTTAACAGGAATTTTAGGAAAGTGCATGTACTCCTTTTATTTATTATATTGGTAATAGTAGCACAGAGGGGCTTCATCCCAGATTTTTATAAAAATCATAGGATATACTCTAAAAAATAATAATAATAAAAAAAAATAAAAAAAAAATGTGGCAGTCTCTATGAAAAAAAAGTTACAGCCTCTCAAAGTTGTTAAATCTCCCATAGGATTTTCTTAAAAAAAAAATAAAAAATAAAATTTTAAATCATAGGATATATATACTATTTTTGTTTAAATTCGGTTTAGGACCCATTAAGTTTAGATTATAATAAGATTTGTTAATTATACACAGTAAATCTGTGTCTACTTAATCAAATATTATAATCCTACTGATTTTTCCAATGTAAAAAGAAATGATATATGGAAACAACAAACAATGTTACTTATAAAAAATATCGTAATTTTAGCAAGTTTTTATTAATAATATTTGGCAGCTTTGCTTCATAGGAATATCAAAACATAGATTGATTCTAAAAAAAAAATATAGAATTTTTTAGAATTTGTTAAACTCCATTATTACTGTAGCACTAAAGCAACTTCCCTAAATTACTGCCAGTAGAGCATGATGAGCTCAGCTGCTGCAACAGTGAATCTTATCACTCACACAAGATGCCAGACCGCATTTTATCAATGTGGACGCATCATTTAATTTGAAACTGTAATTGTAGAGTTCCACTGCATAAAATTCATTTAAGAAACTACTTGAAATACTATTTTATGATATTTGTTTAAAGAAGAAAACTTGTATGTACTTTTAAGAAGATTTTTATTTATATTTAAAATAATATTTTGCAATGAAATATAAAAAATAATGCTATGAAAATAATAAGAAATTTGCTTCATCTCATTCGTGTAGGGATGAAGAAACGCTGTTGAAATGTGTTTCAGATTATCGATATCAATGTTATTTTTTGATTATCACATTTTTTCCCCATTGCTTATCAATAATCAAGTTTTTTATGTAAACCTCCTATCTATCAAAATAATTTAAAAAAAAAAAAATAATAAATTTTGCAAAATAAACCTTTTTTAGCAAGATACAATTAAAAAGAACTAAAAAAATTGGTTAATTGAAGGTGTATCTACTACATCCCAATCATTTTAACTAAACTTGTATTAAAAACCTGCGCATTTAATTTACAAAAGTGGTATCAACTATCAAATAAACTATTTAAAGTTCTTTTTTATTGATTTTCATATATTTTATGTAGCTATATATTTTAAAGAAAATTTTCAAAAAATGTTTCCAAAAAATTTTTATCCAGCTAATTTTGGGCATATTTATAGGGATAACACTTATCAATGGCAATTCTTTTTCGATTACTGACATATCTATTTCATGTAATTTTTTTATTGCAGATAATTGATAATTTTAATGCATTACCAATGATTCAATTGCATAGACAAAGTTCTTAAGGTGATACCAACGATTTCAACAAATTTTAGTAAAGCAATTATTTTACGTTAAGATAGAATAAAAAATTAATATGCTATGATATATATATATATATATATACATAGATATTATATATATATATATATATATATATATATATATATATACTAAATGTACTTAGATATGTATATATATTATATATATATATATATCAGGATTGGGAGTCGGGAGTCGCGGAGTCGGGAGCGGAGTCGAAGCATTTTCAGGGGTAGGAGTCGGATCAGTCGCGAGTCGGGAGTCGATTTCCCAAAAAGTTGGGAGTCGGAGTCGGAGTCGGGCTAAAAATAAAACGACTCCTTTCGACTCCCAAAACAATTTTGGATAAACTTTTCACACAAAAATTTGGAAAAAACTTAATTGAATTTTTATTATAAAAGACGTACATTTTTTTTTATTTTGCATTTGTTTGTAGCCAATTTAAGTTGTTTTATTTTAAACTGGTTATAAAATAAAGGTATATAAAACTGGTTATAAAATGAAATTGTACTTGACTACTTGTGTATTGTGCATAGACGAATTATCAACAGCGACGATTGCCTATTAATAATCGTTACAAAATTTAAATAAGTAGAGTACATAACTCGATTTAAAATATAGAGTCACACAACTTATCAATAGATAGTTGCAATAAGCTAAAAGAATCGGATAGATATACTATACATTTATGTACAACAACTGTGCTGCGTTCCACGTTGTGTGTTGTGTCAGCATTTTAAATATTTCGTACCTAA
>JABUQX010032575.1:20000-22911 GCA_015478945.1 Trachelipus rathkii
TAACAATCGCATGACGTTAAAGGAGAAAGACAGCTTCATTTCCCCTATAGTTTTTGTTTTACCCCCCCCCCCCCCCACTTAGAAGGCATAGAAAAAGAGCTAACTTTGCTACAAAATTTGGCAAGGACAAGCAAATTGAGTAGTGGAAGAACTAAAAAGATATTTGTTGTCTCCCAAGTCATAAAGGGGAAACTGAACCTTTCTTTCCGTCGACGGAACACAAGGCTCTTGACTGCATACATACCATACGCCCAGCTTCATCGCACCATCAGCTATCAAGACTAAGAGCAAGCAGGCTTTCACCAAACTTTTTTCACCGCCGGCCACCCATGTTGTGGCGCTAAAAAAATTCGCAGGCACCTACTCTTAAATTATTGACTACTCCTAGTTCTTAAACAGTCCGATTTAGGAACAACCCACCAAAGAAAATACAATGGTCAAATTTAATGCTTCCATTTACCTTTAATGTTTGAAGAATGAAACGGTTTTTATGAATTTTTCATTATTTTCTTTAAGTTTATGGGAAGTTTTGTCAATTTAACCCTTAAATCACTTGACGCTGAAAGTTTACTCCTGTATCTGTTTTTTATGTAAGCATACGTTGAGAATGCAGACTCACATAGATAAATGGAATTAAAACGCAAGTTTTTTTAATGCAATCTTGCCAACAGCATCGTTTTCTGCATACACTTGCAATCCATAAACTTCTTTCTTGGGCCCCCTTCGTGGTATTAAGTTTCAAGAGCTCGCTTGGTCTTCACTGATGTCCAGTGAGATTTTGAAAGCTTTCATTTGTCGTTCCGAGTAGGTTTTACGTTTCGAGGTTCGCACCAAACGGGTTGTCATACCAGCTGTAGACATCCTCAGCAAATCAATATACGGGAAAAATACTCAACAATGGTTTTTTCCAAACCTTCCAAGTGGGCAGTAATATTTTCGAGGAAGTTCGGTTGAACATGGATCTCATTGGTGTTGGAGATGTCTCTGCTCTTAAAACACGATTCAAAAAATACAAAAAAAAATTTGCACAAACCTTTTATTTTGTCTAATTGTGCTCCTCCCTTCCCTTGAAGAGATGTGGTGGTTTCATTTAGTTTTTCGAATATGTCGGAAAGATATCCCAATTTAAGCAGCCAATCGACATCAATTAATTTTTGAATAAAAGACTGCTCTGTAAATGTGACCACCAATGCATAGCTTAGTTCAAACAGTCTAGCTAAAATCTTTCCTCTTGAAACCCATCGTACTTCTGTGTGCAGCAAGAGGTGGAAGTGATCCATACCCATATCTTCGGCGGTAAGTTTTAAAAGGCGTGCTTGAAGCGGGAGGCTCTTAACAGGATTAATTATCTTCACAACATCATCCAGTACGACTTTTAAATCTTGTGGTATCTTTCTTGTTGCCAGGGAATGCCGATGTATGACACAGTGACTGCTGGTGGCGTTTTCTGCCACTTGCCTCATCCTAGACACCGCTCCCTTCGTTTTTCCAACCATTGCGGCCTCTCCATCACTGCAAATATCCACACACTTGCTCCATTCCAAACCATTTTCTTGTACAGATTTCTCGATAGCATTGAAAATTTCATCGCCAGTGGTGTAAGTCTCAAGCACTTCGCTCATCAAAAGTTCCTCTTCTATTTGCATTGCGAATGGGTACCTCACAAACACAAGAAGAACAGCAATTCCCGCTACGTCGGTACTTTCATCAAGCTGTAAACTAAAAAATTCACAAGTTTTCAATCTTCTTATAAGTTCGTTCTCGGCTGTCTCTGAAATTGTGTTAATTCGCTTGCTTATAGTGGTATTTGATAGCTGCACAGTATCAATCTTCTTGGCCATATCTGGACCTAAATTGCAACTAACATCTTTCAGGCAAGGTTTAATTAATGTCTTGGCAATAGTATGCGGTTTTCCAGTTTTTGCAATATGTAAACTGACAATAAATGAAGCTTCAGTTGCGTTTTCATTTTCATTTTTAGAAATTCTCTCCATCATATAGATGAACCTACCTGAAGAGGTAAAGCGCAGCGTTTGAAGATTTCTTCACCTTTATGCACTAAATCAGAATGATTGCATTCCAGATGTCTTTTAAGTGAAAATTGAAAAAATGTGCTGGCACCCCTGACACAGGCTTGCGGCACCCACTTTGGGAACCCCTGTAGTAGAGCTCTCTTTAGGTACTCTGAGAAGGATAAAGACTTGGCCTTCGAAGTACTATGGGAAGACGACAGTGTTTTAAACGCTGCTGGCTTATGACGAGTGTAGACAGAATTTTTTTTTTGGGAATTGCGATTATTATCGTTTACAGAGGTAGTGCATACATTTGCCTTTAAAACCCAAGGAAGATTACTTTTTTAATATCATTTTATCAACGTTGCTCTAATTGTGAATTTTCCATCATTGCATATTGTATTTGAAATTCTATTGTTTTAAAAAAAAAAATTTTTTTTTTTTAAATTTGAATCATTTAATTAACCATAAAAATGTTTCTAGTTTTATGTCTTCTTATATATATATATATTATATATAGATATATAATATATTTAATATATAATATTAAATATATATATAATTATAATATATATATATATAATTTATATATATATATATATATATATATATATATATATATATATATATATATATTACATATATATATACATATAATATATTATATATAATCTCTATAAAATTTTAAGCTACCCCCCCCAGCTTGGAATGCTGTTCGACGCCCACATATATATATATACTATATATATAATATATATATATATATATATATACTATATATATTATTATATAATATATATATATATATATATATATATTATATATATATTATTTAATAATTTCTTTATCCTTTAACTTGCCTATAAATTAATATTTTAATTCTTAGCTTTTCTCTCTCT
>JABUQX010032576.1:0-27957 GCA_015478945.1 Trachelipus rathkii
GCGAGACGTTTCATCAGTGTACAAAAGCACATCCCTATTCATTATCTGAGCAGATTCCCTTATTCTCATTCTAAACCTTTCGCGCTCTCTTCAGAAGACTCCTATTCCTTGTATGTCCTCCATTTCATCATCTTTCCAATCACTATCCTCAACACATTTATCTCCCGTCATGAACCTTTTTAGTATCATCTTTTTTCCTCCTTATATTAATTCCAAGCATCTTTCTTGTGAGACTTCATAATTTGCTTTTAGTACATTCAACAGCTTGCTTCTTTTTTACCTTTAACCGCCTTCATACCTCTTTCATTCCACCATTCACTGTGAACATTCTTAATTCCTACTTTTGCACATCCACACACTTCCTTCATCATACTAACATTGCTTCCTCATTTGGCCCCAGATTTTGTTTCAGTACACTTGTCACTTCAGCGCGATTTACTAGCGGCGCTCCTTACATACTTAGTCTTATTGTCTTGCTCACTTAACTGATTTATCTTTAATTTTACGTACTTTCTTCGTATTCAAACCTTCCTCTCCATCTCAAGCCTCCCACAACTTAACTTTTACATAAGAAGAACATAATGATACGATATCCCATTCTAAACCCTCACTGAATTGAACATCCAACCATCATACTGTAACATCTCTTCATCCTCGCAAAATCAATCAATACTTTTCGATCTTCGAGTATCCTCCTCTTATCTACACACTCTAAGTATACTTATGTGATACTTTGATTAAAGAAAGTATTTACTACACACATACTGCGTCTCTCTTCAAACTAGAAATCGAATCGACCTCCATACATCTCATTCTCTCGCACCAAAACCAACTGTTATACATCCTTTATCACCTTATCCAACCATCAGGTCCAACATATCAATCTGAAGATCCTAACCGATCCCCTATCCAGAACATCATTCAGATTGATCCCAAACAATCGTACTCTCTTCAAGGTTTCCTCAGATGGACCATACCAACCACACATACCTTGACGTTTCAAACTTAAATTTAAACATTGGAAATTCTAGGACTCACACACACAGAGTCTACCACACGGTATAGTGTATATAGTATATAGTATATATATATATAATATTACTATACTATATTATTATTAAGTAATTATATATAATATATGATATATAGCTATATATGTATATATATATAGTATATATATTATATAATGTGGTAAGAATAGTTATAAGATCGTGGTAATAATATATATTACAAGTATTTATCCGTATGGGAGACTGAAGGAAAAGTGGGCATTGATAGAGATCATAGTTAATATTATGAGGAATGCCGGACGGTAGGAGTTACTAATTATCTTGAAGAGTTTAATTGGGCAGAGATGTAAACAAAGGTGCATAATAGAGTGAAAATGGCGGGGTTTTGTGAGGGGTTATATGTAGTCCGTGGCTCACTGGTGCAAGTGATGATCCCTACATTTGACGAGTATCCATATGAACGATGCGGTCGCGTCCGGTTAAGCTCGTAGCCGAGGATGTTCTGACCTGCGACGAGTTCTCACAAACGGTACATAGGAGGGTCGTTATGTAGGCTGGTCAATTTCATTTAGAAGGTATGTTCTATATTACTTCAACTATGTTTTCTGTTTTCATGCGTGTTGCATAACCTTATCCCAGTCTTGGGAGGAAAGGTGTGGGGTGATGATAAATATAGATCATAGTATAAATATATAATAGCATAGATATATATTGGTGTATCTAATAATGATATGTAAGTATTTATATATATAATAATTGTATCACTAGCCGTACTGGTATAAAACTATAATTATATTAATATATTTAGTGTGTTGTGTGTGTTGTGGTGTGTTGTTGTGTACGGGATAGTCATAAAGAGCTGAGCAACTGCATTTCAAGCGTTGTATACCATGGAGCAAGAATTACAGAGTCTATGCCATCCAATTCTTTCCTGCGATGGAGAGTATAGGGTTGACTAAGCTATTACTTAGAGGGGAGAGGAGTAGAGCTGAGCCGCTACTTATAGCTAGTAGAGTATAGGATAGTGATGTCATAATCAAATGATTAATATTAGTATGAAGCATATTGTCCTATTTGCATTTACTTAAATAGAAAAGGGAGGGATCTTTATTAACCTATAAGTCGAACCCAGGATAAAAGAATAGCTTTAGGGTCGCTTCTGAATGAATTCCAATTTCATTTCCTGGTGAAATCTTATATAACTTAGCAGAACATATATTTGCAAACAGATAGCGTTTCTATATTTCTTGACATATTTGGCTAGGTCCAATATCTTTTTTTATATTATTTAAACATTTGCAATTTTTTAAATTACAAAATAAATAAATACATGGGTTGCAAAGGTTGAAAGAAAGATATATGGACTCTAGTGAAGAATTTTTTCTATTTTACCGTTCGATTATTGATATATTTTTATATTTATATATTATATATATTATATAAACTAGATATATATATTATAATAATATATTATATATATATATATATATAACTATATTATGTATATATATTATATATATATATAGTATATATATAATTATATTACATATAATATAATATATATATTATATATATTATATAATATATATATATATATAAAATACATTGGGATTGCGATAGCAATTGCAATGTATTGTGTGTGAAACAACAATTTTTATAAGAAAAGGTATTTTCAGCTTTTGAAGATAACAGTGTTTTATGAAAGAATAAATCATGATAATTAAAGCATATTTTAGTGAGAATTATATTATAAGACTGGAATAAAAAAAATCATATGATCAATTGGAACGGATTAGAACTGCAAGAAAACATCATCATTGTGGAAAGATTGTCGACTTGGTTGGAAGTTTGTTTCTTTTTCTATTGATTAGAATTAGTCGGATAGCATATTTCTTTCTTAATTAGCAGTGTTAAAAGAGCAGATGCAAACGGCATCACAACTTCACTGAGGTACAAATTACTTGCATCTTTTTTTCATTTTGCTGTTTTTCATACTTTATACATGACTTGTAATCATTATATCTGGGTTGGATATATCTTCAGGGTCACACTGAATTTGAATGAATCCCTGACTTTCCCTGACTAAATCGGCAAATTTTCCCTGACGAGGTTTCTCAAATTTTTTGGCGAATAAAAGTCCGTTTAATGCGTATCATTATGCATCCTATTTACTCACTTTCATACGATAAAATATGAACAATTTACTTAAAACTGTCTCCATACGCATCAAGGATTGAATTTAAATATCAGTGATTATACTTTTTTTTTAGTAATTGTCAGGCCTATACCTTCCCCATAGAGATCCAACGCACTCATTTTTTTTTCCTAAAGTAAAGTTTTATTTATACAAAAAGAAATAAATTAAAAGCTTACATTAATAGCCTAGGAAATTAACTCTACTGTGACTATACCAAGAAGTTCGAATGGGAGATTTAAGTAATCTTGTTCTCTCACTAATCTGATTTTTTTGATTTTATAGCGTTCTTCTTCGTCAAGACGGCTTTTCAGGTGTTTATACATCTTTTCTCTGGCCTTCGAAGTATAGATCTGTAGGGATAATTTTCTTTTTTCAACCTTTTATTCTCTTCTTCTTTTTGTTCTGTTTAGATTTGCTTTGAGATGTTCTTCATATCTTCCATGGGCAGCTCTTACATTTTGTCAACATATTTTGAGTGATAGGAAACTTATGAATACTTTCTTTCATGAGATTATAGCATTGTGCACTGTTCTTTCAGAAATCAGACTGATGTTCTTTCAGATTCTCCACTCAAATTGCTTAATTTAATAGGAAAACCCTCCTACCACTGACGCATTTTTCAATGCGAAAATATTCGTTACTTAATTTGAATAATTAGTCCCCAGTTTCCACATTATACATTGATCCCAGGTTACTCAAGATATGGAAGAAACATATCATACTCTCTTGAAAAGACAATTCTGACGCATACAAAAATGATTCTTGAATTAATTCAAGGTAGTATAGTGAGCTCACTGCAAAGTAAGTGTTATTGGTTGCTGTTTGCTTTCTAGAAATATAGGGAGAAGTCATGTGTTAATTCACTAATATTTATATCATCGGCCTCCATTTTTAAAATTTGTGAAGCTACACATACTATTGGCAAACATTAATTTTAATATTTTCCCCTATAATCTGCACACGAGTTTTAAGACATTTTATCATCCACCACCTTTATGCCCATAGTATTTCAGATCTTATAACATCCTCTTTAATGCAAAAGGAGAATACTGATTGATTCAAACTGGTTTTTGGTTGGTTTATCAATTAGATACACCAGGGTCATTTACAATCGTTGAGTATGATTAGAAGTTGTATGGAATGGCATAATTTTCCATGCACACACTTTCACTAATATTATATTATTAGAAACACGTAACGAAAAAGTCTTTTCATGCGGTTGTCCGCTTGTATTTTGATTAAAGTCAAATGATACTTTCCCCTCTGAATGTGAAACTTCGCCTTGGCGTCCATTTAAGATAGATCAAAGTTCTTTTTACATACTATCAGGTCCCTTTACCCATCCACCTGATAAACTGTGGGTTGACGTCCAACCACTGTCGTTAAAGTTAGTTTTTTGTTTGAAGTCATTTTATAAATAAATTAAATATCACCTAACTAATTTCAACCCGGGTCTTCAACCAAGTAATACACTCTCTAATAAAGTATAAAAACTATGACGGATGAAGATCTAAGCAGATTATTGATAACTCATACACCAAATCACTTCAACGAAAGGATGAAGCCTTGGAACAACTTCTAAGACAGTAATATGAAGAATAGTAGGTAATATTGGACTATAATTAATATCAGGATAGAATAGATTTATGAATGTCAGTCCTACACCATCCTTTCATACACTTACCAAATACAGATTTTTTATTCCCAAGTTATACAGTAAGAAAAAAAATATATAAAAAATATGCAACTTTCATTGTCATTCTCATATGTTCACATTAAAGTCACTTTTTTGGAATTTCCCTGGCTTTCAGCATATTGTAAAAGTTTTCCTGACTGTTCCCTGGACAAATTATTTGTTTCCCTGACTCCCCTGACCTTCCAGAAAGTGTGAACCTGTATATATAGTAATAATATTAGTATATATATAATATATATATATATATAATATATATATTATATTATAATAGTATATAATATTTATATATATATATATATAATATATATATATATAATATATATATTATATATATAATATATATATATACTATTAAGGGTAAATGTGACTCGTATCAGCCATTGTTAACACTGTTCATCTGCTGTTATCATCAAGTTAATATTGTACGTTGTTGATCATCGGTGTAGACATCATAAATATTTGTCGTTTTTATAACTAGTAATGACAGAACTTTGGAATAACAAATAATCCTTTAGTTAATCAATATGATATTATGCATATATAATATAATATATATATTAATAATAATATTATATATATAATATATTATATAATAATATTATATACTATATATATATAGTATATAATAGATATATAATATATATTTTAGATTTCTTTACACCGCATAGGTTTTGGTCAAGGAATGTGTAATCCCAACAGAATTAGAATCAAGATATCTGGCAAGATAGCAAAGCTCTGAAAGCCACTGTGGACATGGTCACATCCAAATGAGCAAACCTTCTTGCTAGATAGCAATGATAGTGGGTGATTTTGTATGTTGTTCTGTTTGTAATGTGTTGCTATGTTCTTTAAATAAGTGTTGGGTATTAGAATTTAGTATAATACCTAATCTGTAACTTGTAAAAAAAAATATGACACCGAAATCCCCTACTGAAGTCAATATTTTGTTCCATTCAGATTGAACATTCACTCTTGCAGAGGGGAAAAAAAAAAAAAAAAAAAAACCTTTCCTCTGTTTCCCCTTTCCCTTTTTTTTAAAAAACCTCAAAAAAAAAAAACTTCTGCTACACCAAAAAAATTTTTTGTAAAACTAAATCAAATAATGAAACCCTTCCATAGTATATATAAGTATATATATATATATTATAATACATATATAATATATATATATAGTATATATAATAATTATATATATATATATAATATTAGTATATATACTATATAATATAGTAGTATATATAATATATATATTTATATATATGGTAATATATATATATATACCGTATATATATGCCATATGCTATATATTTATAAGGCTATATATATATATATATATATATAATACATAATAATAGTATATAATAATTAATATATATATATATATATATTATTATATATATATATATAATATAAATATATATATATAATAATATATAATATACGTATTATATGGCTATAATATATATATTTAATATATTAAATATATATATATAGTAAATATATATAATATTAATAATATATACTTATAATAGTATATATATATATATATTATAAAATAATATATATATATTATATATATAATATATATATTATTATTCCACTTCTCCCCCTTTTACCAGGGAAGGTCGCGTCTACATGCACAGGAAACAGAAAAAGTGTAGAAGAATGAAGCAAGCTGAAAAGAAAGCCCACCTTATTCACCCCTTTATCAGGGATTGGAAAAACCTGGGTCAGACAAAAAAACAAAGCTTTTTTTTTTGTATTTTGGCTTGTTTAAAATTTCTACTTTGGGGAAAAATATAGAGATCTCAAATAATTAAAACTCGTTTTAGAAATGTCATTTCCAGTATTATTATTGACATGAAATAATAAATAAATAGGTATAACAAATTATAATTACATCTAAAATTTGTAAACAGACAATTGTTCAATTCTGACATGAATGTCATCTCCTATTGGTGAACGCTTGTCAGTGTGAAATGATTGCCTATTTTTTTAACAAAATGCCTTAAACCCTTGGGAAATACAATTTAATTAGGGGGAAAAAAAAAAAACAATTACAGAAAAAACTTATCTAAGTAAAAAGGTATTTAAAGTAAAAAAAATTATAAATTGTAAATTTATTATTATTTAAAACCTCTAAATTTTTGCCATCTATAATCTGCAGCTCTGGAAGTGGTAAGTTAGCTACATAGTTAAGTAGATTGTTACCTAGAAACTAGGTCGGCTGGCACTGGATAGATCCAAGCAGCTGCCGCACCAACTCACCGGATCTGGTTTTTATTTACTGTTTTGTATTGTTAGACTCGAAAATTGGGAGCTATTGAAAAACAAAAAAATATACAGCAATGTAAATTTTTAACTTTATAAAAGACAAGAAAAAGCACCTTGTAGTTATTAGGTATTTTTAATGATATATAATATTATATATATAATATATTATATATATATATATATATATTATATATAGATATAATAATATAATATAACTTTATATTATATATATAAACTATATATATATATATACATATATATATATAATTATATAAAATAATATAATATTATATAAATATATATATACTATATATATAATATATATATATTATATATATATATATATAGTATAAATATATTAATATTAAAGTATATATGTTACTATACATATAATATAATATATATATAATATATATAATAATTATAGTATATTATATTATATATATTAATAATATATATATATAGTTATATTATATATAAAAATATATATAATATATATATTATATATATATATAATATAATAATATAATATTTATAATTATATATATAATATATATATATATATAAGGGGGAGTTCTATCCACTATAATGATGGCCCCATTATTATTGATATTTTTTGGTATTACCAGCTTTTGAGTTGGTCTATATAAAGTGCAAGTTTATTTTTGGTTTTATCAACTTTTGAGTTGGTCTACATAAAAGTGCAAGTTTATTTGTATCGAGTTTATTTCCTAATGTTACTTTCAGTACATCTGATTCATGTACTAATGTACCCTGGGAAATAAAGTTATTTATTGTCAGGGTATTATAGTCTTTATTTTCTCAGGAGTTGAAGTCAAATTTAATGAAATATCTTTGTGTAGTATCTAATTTTGCCTGTGAGCATTAATATAAACTCTGTCGCTGAATATAATAATTAAAGTATAAGTAGTATTCTGAAAGACTTATCGTGGAAATTCACAATCTTGATATATGATCGTGAAAAGACTATTGTGAAGTGATATCGTGAAATTATTTGTTAACGCTATTGGATTAATATTTATCAATAGTATCATTGTGAAAGGAGTCCTTATTAAATATTGATAGTGGAAAAGAACCATTTATGAGTACCGAGTGCCAGAAGAGGTACCCTATCTGATATACCAAGTAAGATTAAAAGTTAGTTCATCTCGATTACCAAATAAGTAATAATATTCATCTTAGCACTCATACATTCTTTACGTTTTAGAATCTGTCACATCTAGAATATTTTTTCTCTGAAGAGGATTATACAAGAAGACTCAAAGTAGGCCCATGCAAAGACCCGCTCATCAATTGGGTATGTGAGATATTAAAATAGGGGATTTTATAAATTCATTTACTGAAACAATAGAAATAGAAAGTACTCAAAACTACTTTCTCTTTCAGGCTACTATTTTTGGGTTGAATCTGCTACTATTTTGGGGTTGAATTTGCAACTAGTTTTGGATTGAATTGACAACTATTTTTGGGTTGAATTTGGAGTAACATCTATGTGTTTTAAATCTAATTGAAAGAACCTGAAACTCGGAACTTAACGTTTGACTGATCTTTATTGTGTAATTTCTTTCATGATTCACAGTTTTGGATTGACTCCTACCTTAATCATATTTAGTTAAATAATTTATATCCCGTTAATTATGATTTATTTCCATTGTTAAAAGTACACCTTGATTTCTTACTATTATAATATATAAAATCTCAGGGTATATTTCATTTCTGTTAATTGTAAGCGAACCAGTCTTTGCGTTTTTGCGACCTTGTCAGTAATAGGGGTTTAATTCAGCATTGTCATCTGTTGTGTCTTCTATAGATTGTTGGGTTGATCTATGTAGGGTCCAATTTGATCCTAATTATCATTAACGTGGTGTGGAATTTCCACTGATTACTTTATTATTAGAGGGCAGGGTCTAACGACCCTACAAACCAATTCTTACCCGTTTTTCTTTCTAGTATTAAACATAATCTATCCTTTCTTTCACTATCTTATTAATGGTGGTCAACACTTATGTAAGAATAGTGTTCAACTTTATTCAAACTTCATAACTACCATCACTCACCTTCAACATCTAAATGTGTCTAATGTGCAACCGCTCTGACCACGTGTAGATATTGAATTATGCGTAGTTCCGTTGCAATCACCCTCCTAAGGAAGAAGTCTGATTGAATCTCTATCAGGGTTATACAGATGTTACCAACAACTTAGTACACTGATAACTTGAAGAACCCCAGAATTAATGATAAAGAAAAGGTGAGAGTTTATTACAATTGGTCAACCTTTTCTTCTTATTATTCATAGACAGGTTACAATTGGGGACTTAGGAATGGTAGGAGGTCATTCTTTATTGTTTTGTTACTTTCTATAATTTCTATTAGCCCACTCATTGGAGGCTTTCATGGTAAATTATTTTTATTGGCCTACTATTCTTGGATGGATTTTAATTATTTTTTCTGTGTATACAGTTGAGTATGTTAACTTTAAACTGACAAAGTAAATATTTGTTTCCAACAGTACATAGTGGTTAAATCACCGGGCCTAACTTGTTGCTATTCACTCCCACATAAAAATCATGATGGGGTGAATAGGGACACCATTGTTATTCTTATGTTATGTATTATTATTGACATTTTTATTACCTATAGCTAATTTTAATATAATAAACAGTTACCTATATTAAAGAAAAAATTAAAATAAAAAATTAAATTTATACACAAAATATGAATTCCAAGAAGTGTCCCTATTCAGTATTCATTTCTAGTGGTAGATAATGGGGTGAATAGGGACACAAAATTTTAATTCTTATTTTATGTATCATTATTGACACTTTTATACTTATGGCTAATTTTAATATAATAAACAATTACCTATTTTAAGTAAAAATTAAAATAAATAAATTTATACACAAATATGAATTCCAAGAGATGTCCCTATTCACAATTTCACTCCCATATGATGTCCCTATTCACCCCATCAAGGAAAGTTCGAATGAGCTTCCTTAAACTTTAATTTAACTATTATTATTATTACATGATTATTTATTTTGTGGTTATGACCTATATAGGCTCATGATTTTCAGAAAAAAAAATTCCAAAAAGTGTACTAGGGAAAAGGATGGAGGCAAGTTTTACTTTAAGTGTCAAGATTCACCCCTCCCAACGCTATATATACTGTATATATATATGAAAGAGTATATATATATATATATATATATATATATATACATAGCATAGAATATATATATATATATATATATATATATATATATATATATATATATATATATATATATATATATATATATATATATATATATTTTTCATTGCCCCTGGGCCTCCCTTATTTGGGGGGTCCATGTCATCTCCAGAAATCCAGCGACCTCCACTGGGCAAAGCCACAGGTCTCTTAGGGGGGAAATCTGATGGAGTGCTTTGTAGGGAGTAAGTAGGGGACATCGCAGGAGGAGGTGATCGGTTGCTTCAACCTCTATTAGGTATCTATGGCAGATTGGAGAGGCTGCGTGCTGGAGTCCAAATCTGTGCCTATATTCTTGGAGGCCTGTGTGATGCCCAGACCTCACGTGGGAGAGTATTCTGTATTGTTGATATTTCTGGGGGGGAAGAGTTTATGAGGTGATTTGGTGGGCGATTGTCGAGGTATTGCTGTGTAAAGTATGTGTGAATATGTCTTGAGAGAGATGTGTTGTTGGGAGGAGGGTGGATGGTTCTAAAGAGTTCGCTGTAATAGAGGGCAGCAAATGAGGGAGGGGGATTTTAAATGGTGTATAGTGTGGTCTCGTAGGTAGTTATGGCATGGGTGGGTCAGGTTGAGAGCCCTGGCATAGAATTGCATTCCTATCATGTCCAGGTGATCTTGAATTGGGAGAATTTTTGTTTCTTCATGTAGGTGTTGAATTGTAGTAGTTTTCAGGCAGCCTGTGATTGTTCTAAGGGCAGTGTTTTGGATCCTTTGTAACTTGATTCTATTAGTTGGTGAGATTAGAGGGTCACAGACTGTTGATCAATAGCTGATTGTAGTTCTTGGGAATTGTTTGAAAGTAGTAGTCAGTGTAATTGCTTCATTGCTGAAATTGTGTTGTGATCAGGGTTGGTGATTTTTTTGATTTTTTTAAAAAAATCAAAAAATCAATGATTTTTTGATTTATTTGATTTTTTCAGGCACAAATTGCCTTTTTGAATAATTCTTACTTTGATAAAATTAGTAAATAATCCTAATTATTACCTAATTAATAAGTTTAGTAAGTATAATTATTATTTAGTTTAATTAAGTTATTTAAATTATATATATATATACTGTACACTATAATATAGGAGTAATCTAATTTTATTTATTTCTTTATTGAAAATAATTTGAAACTACGTTGATGAATTTGCTTATTATATAAATGAAATATACATATCATTAATCAGGTGATAACTAGTAATAATTATTATTAATTTAGAAAAAAAAATTTGCCTAAAAATAAAAAAAATAAAAAATCAATGATTTTTTTGATTTCTGATTTTTTTTAGGCACAAATTGCCTTTTTATTATTATTATTATGATAAAATTAGTAAATAATCTTAATTATTACCTAATTAATAATAAGTTTAGTAAGTATAATTATAATTTAGTTTAATTAAGTTATTTAAATTATATATATATATATATATATATATATATATATATATATATATATTATATATATATATATATATATATATATATATATATATATATATATATATATATATAATATATATATATATATATATATATATATATATATATATATACTGAGTAATCTAATTTTATTTCTTTATTGAAATGATTTGAAAGTACATTGATGAATTTGCTTATTATATAGATGAAATATATTTACAATTAATCGGGTGATAACTAGGAATAATTATTAATTAAAAAAATTAATTAATTTTTTTGATTTTTTGATTTCTTTGATATTTTTAGGCACAAATTGCCTTTTTATAATTATTTTGATAAAATTAGTAAATAATCCCAATTATTACCAAATTAATAAGTTTAGTAAGTACAATTATTATTTAGTTTAATTAATTAAGTTATTTAAATTAAATATATACTGTATAATATCTTGAGTAATCTAATTTTATTTATTTCTATTGAAAATAATTTGAAACTACATTGATGAATTTGCTTATTATAAAGATGAAATATATATACTTATCATTAATCAAGTGATAACTAGTAATAATTATTAATTTAGAAAAAAAAAATTTGCCTAAAAAATCAAAACAAATCAAAAAAATAAAATCAATGATTTTTTTGATTTCTTTGATTTTTTCAGGCACAAATTGCCCTTTTAATTATTATTTTCCTAAAATTAGTAAATAATCCTAATTATTACCTAATTAATTAGTTTAGAAAGTATAATAATTATTTAGTTTAATTAAGTTATTTAAATTATATATATACTTTATAATATCTGAGTAATCTAATTTTATTTATTTCTTTATTGAAAATGATTTGAAATTACATTGATGAGTTTGCTTATTATATTGATGAAATATACTTATCATTAATCAGGTGATAACTAGTAATAATTATTAATTTAAAAAAAAATTTGCTTAAAAAATCAAAAATTAAAATGTCAATGATTTTTTGATTTTTTTATTTCTTTGATTTTTTAAGGCACAAATTGACTTTTTATTATTATTTTGATAAAATTAGTTAATATTTCTAATCATTACCTAATTTATTATAAGTTTAGTAAGTACAATTATTATTTAGTTTAAATAAGCTATTTAAATTATATATATACTGTATAATATCTGAGTAATCTAATTTTATTTATTTATTTACTTATTGAAAATGATTTGAAACTACATTGATGAATTTGCTTATTATATAGATGAAATATACTTATCATTAATCAGGTGTTGAATCTAGTAATAATTATTAATTTAGAAAAATTTAAAATCAAAAATCAAACAAATCAAAAAAATCATGATTTTTTCATAAAAAATCAATTGATTTAATCAACTGATTAAATCAATTTGATTTAATCAATGCCAACCCTGGTTGAGACAGAGTTCATATGACATTTATTTAGTTTTCTGTTTGCTGTGTTAATGATGTTTTGAATGTGAGGTGTAAAGGTAAAATGGGTGGTTAAAGGTTATACAGAGAATTTTAGGTGGTTTGTTTAGGGGGATGATAGAGTTATTTAAAGTTACTTGCGGGTGTAATTGTGGTAGTTCAGTTATTTAGGTTTTTTATTTTGTTGTCTCATAATTCTTTTTATCTGTTTTTTAGGCACAGCATGAAAGATGGAAAGATGAGAAAGCAACTGAAGATTGAACGTCCATGAACATGGATTTCATGGACTGCAGTGTTATAAAAGTGTTATTCGAGTGTGATTTTTAAAATTTAAAAAAAAAAAGAGGGGGAAATTAATTATTTAAAATTTTCAATCTCTTATTTCATTTAGGTAAAGTTTTTTTATTTAAAGTTAACAAAGTAATTCATGTTTTTAAATTCTTTTCAGTTAATTAAAGTTTTGGATTGATTTACATTTTTTTAAGTATTGAATGGTGACTATTTAATTATTTAATTATAAAAGAAATTATTCAATTAATGAGAAAGGAATTTGTTTATGGGATCGGATCTTATATGAGGAATGGATTCGGATGTTTCAAGGGATTATGTTGGATAGATGTGGATTGTTTCTCTAAGATTTCATTGGTAAGGGTAATTAATGGTTTTTAATTGATTTTTTTATTAATTATTATGGGTAATGTAACTAAGTAGTTGTTTTTTTTCTGGATTTCAGTAATGGTCTGATCTTTTGGTAATTTCAAGGTGACAGGGTACTGAGGTTTCATTGGACGTTGGAAATTTAGCTGTTGAGAAAAGGGAAAGAAAAACAAAAACGGGCTACTACCATTGGCCAGGTAGTTATTAATTTGTTGGTTTTGTTAGTTTTTAATTATTTCATTCAATTTCATTTACTTTATTATTATTAATGATTTTCATTATTTCATTATTATTTTTTTGACTAAGTTAGTTTAAAGATTTTCATTTTTTTATTTAATTGATTAAAGATTTTTCGTTGAGTTAATTAATTTCAATTAATTTTAATTCTTGTAATTATTGGAATGTTTTAAAAATTGTTGAAGAAATTTATTACTTACTATTTTTATTTAACTTATCATTTTCATAATTATTTTTTGATATATTATACTGTTATTGTTTCATTGTTAGGATGTTTTGTTTTTTTGTATCTTTGCAGTTTTTTTTTCTCTGGATTTGGTCTGACTGCGGTTTTGGATATTGCATTTACTCGGATGGTTTTTTTTCTCCTTGGATTGGTTTGGAGCTACATTTTTGTGGAAAGGGATTTCCTGTTTGAGGATGGATTGTCTGTAATCGGGTTATCAAGTGGTAAAGAGATATTGGTACCGGGAACGGATCAATTTATTTGGTGTAATTCACTGATATTAAAAATTTGAAAAAAAAGGACCCAAATTGACAAACATTAAAAAAAAAAATGAAACTAAAAACAAATGAAAGAGATAAACCGAAAAAGACAAAATAAAACAAAGAGTAAGAAAAGAAATAAATCTTAAAACGAAACGTAAAAGACAAACTACAAGGATAAGTGACAAAGGGAAATTCGAATGTAGAAAAACATTTTGAAAAACTTAAACAAAAACATTTTGAAAACAAAAAAAAAAACAATTCGAAAACTTAGAACTTAAAAATAAAATTTAGAAACTATTTTGGAAAATTGTAAAAGCATTTGAAAACCATTTATTTTGAAAGTGAAAAAAAAAAACATTTAGAAAAATTAGAGAAAAACATTTACCAAATTTGAACAGAAAACTTAACTAAAGAAAGAGTGCCGTGAAGTGCAAAACTAAAAATAAAACTAAAAAACAAATAAAACTTTCAATTGTTTTATAACAAAACTATTTAACCATTTATATTTAATATTTTTTATTGAAATTTTTTTTGAATTTATTGTTCATTATATTTATATGTCTGTAGTTTCTAGGTAATTCCTATGGTGTAGGTTTAAGGGTATTGTGGTTAATACTGGATAAGGGTATAAGGTAGAGTATTATGATTTATGGTAGTGGTATTCGGATATATTATTTTATTATTCTTAGAGTGGTATCGGTATCGGGATACAGAATAAGATAGGATTTTTGTAATATCGGTATCGGTTCGGTTATTTTTGTAATAAATTTAGGATTTTATGTGTATTTTCTTTATATCCCCATCATCTATCCTGGAAGGCAGCCTCACTCCTTTTTGATTTCAACTATCGTAGTTCCGGCTTTTATTTTTTACAGTAAAACCCGCTACATAATGATGATTGGTGTCTGTCGGTGGTGGTCAGGGTTATAGATGATTTCTCGGCAGAGGCTGACATTCTGTTTGGAGATAACCAGGCTTCTAGTTGGTTTAGGTAGGTCTGAGTATTAGTTGCAGCAGTGGGTACGGAGGGGTTTGCTATGGTTATGGTTATATCATCTGCATAAGTTATATAAGGTGTGAATTGGGAGTTTGAGGGGTGTGGATGTCAGCTGTGAAAAGGTTGAACAGGAAAGGAGACAAGATGGCACCCTGAAGGACTCCGTTTCTCAATTTTATGGTTTTTGAGGACTGATGTTTGCTTGGTACCTGAGCAGTGCATTCAGATATGAGATTTGCTAGTCACTTTTTGTACTTATTTGAAAAGGGTGAGTTTAGAATTTTTTGAATGAGGATGTGTCTGGGTACTGTGCCAAAAGCTTTACTGATGTCAATGGCTAGCAGTATTATTCTGTGGGATGGAGTTTTGTTTAAGCCATTTATGATGTTTTGTGTGATGTTTGTTAGTGTTGTAGAGGTGGAGTGCTATTTTTTGAAGCCATGTTGGTGGGTTAGGGAGTGAAAGTGTGGCTGGATTTTGGAGAGAATGATCTTCTCCATTAGTTTGCACAGGTAGGAGAGGAGGGATATAGGTCAATATGATGAGGGGAGGTTGGGGTCTTTTCTGGGTTTTAATTTGGGTATGATTATTGCTCTTTTTCCAGAGTGGGGGGATATAGTCGAGTGACCAAGACTAGTTGAAAATATTTGTGATGAATGATATAGCGGTTGGCCGAAGGCGTTTAATGTGAAGGTTTGAGATGTTGTCTGGGCCAGAGGCTGGGGAGTTTTAATTTAAAAGTATGTAATTCTTAATGTATGTGTTAAATAATATAAGTTTCTAAATGTTTTTTTTTTGAGGTTGCATATTATTTTCCTATTATTTGGGTGAGTGGGTTTGTTGGAGATTTTGTAGTAGTGTTGTGCAAGGATATTGCAGTGTTGTTTGGGGGAGGGGAGGGAGTCGCTTTGTCCCCTTAATGCTTCGTTTGTGGGTGGGTGGGGGGTTGTTTTGGGAGTTGTGGAAATGTTTCACTACCTGTCATGTTCTTTTTTCTTCAGGTTTTACCTGAATATATATATATATATATATATATATATATATATATATATATATATATATGATATATATATATATATATATATATATATATATATTTTTTTACAGAAGATAAACACCACTGCTCACGGCAGAGCCCTAATCTAGGAGGTGTGTACTCTGATTAACGTCCTAGCAAGATCTAAGCAGCTTCAAGGAGAGAATTGCTCAAGCATTCTCCCAATTTTTTAAATGAATGAGTCAAAAGGAGATTTTACTTCATCAGCGGGATTCAAACATTGACCTCCCGTCGCAGAGTTATCAATAACCGGATGCTATCCATTAGGCCATCCACGTCCCCAAAAAAGACGCTCAAACGTAGTTTTTAAAGCAATAACCCGTTTTTCTCATCCCATAATTGCTGAGTGTATATATATATATATATATATATAAGAAGAAGAGTATATATATATATATATATATATATATATATATATATATATATATATATATATATATATATATATATATATATATATATATATATATATATATATACCTATATATATATATATATATATATAAATTTATGTGCATATGTATAATGGTTAAATGCTTATTTGCATATGTTTACATATATATATATATATATATATATATATATATATATATATATATATTATATATGCTATATATATATATATATATATATATCTATATATATATATATATATATATATATATATGTTATATACATATATATATATATATAGTATATATATATATATATATATATATATATATATATATATATATATATATATATGCAACAATTGTTCATTATCTAGTGTAAACCACTTTCAATATGATTCTAATAAAATATTTTTTTATATGTTTGACTGAATACATCTTAAGAATTACGTAATATTGTTACTGACAACATGCCTTAAATATGTAGAGTTGGTAACCCTGGTTTTTGAAATAGTTAGTAACGAAAAAATTATTAGTGTGACAATGCTTAAGAAAAATATGTAGAATAGAATTAAGTGTATTATAGTGTAATAGTGACAATGGGTCTCAGATTTCTTTGGTGAATGTGTCAGTGGTACAAGAGCTTGAGCAAATGGCGTGGCAGATACCTAGAAGAAATACAAGTGAAAAGAAAAAGGGGATTGGGGCAGGAGAAATAGTAGCTTGGGAAGAGGTTTTGTTAAAAGTAGAGATAGGAATGTTAGAGAGATTTTTAGTTTGTATTTATGAGGGTGCTTCTGCAATTCTTCTACAAGGGTTATACAGAGTTCTAAGTGACGATCTCCTGTACCATACTGGAAAATTGCTAAACATTTATATAGTGAATCACCCCCTCCTGATACTTCAATGGGAAAATATCCTTCAGGAATAAATGCAACAGAGAAAGAAGCATCCAGTGGAGAACGGGAAAGGGCATCAGCAACGAGATTCTTTGACCCTGAGATTTGCCTAATTTCAAAATCGAATTCATTTAATTTCTCCATAGTCCGAGCCAAACTACCATTGATGAGACTCATACTCTGTAAATATATAAAGGGTATATGATCTGTGAATATGACAAATTTTACCCCACAGAGCAATGGTCTCAATGATTTTACCGCCCATCTTAATGCGGTCAGCTCTTTATCTATTACCCCATAATTCCTTTGGGCACCATTAAAAATCATTGATATAAACGCAATGGGTTTACGCTCATCGTTTTGTATTTGCGACAGACAAGCCCTAGCCTCCATATCAGATGCATCCACATGCAATTCCATAGGAGAGACATTAGGACTGTAGTCCGGAAATCCCAACAAACATGGATTTATTAAGGCCCGTTTTAATTTTTCGAATGCCTGTTGACAATCAGGAGTCTACTGAATAATCTTACCACCTGTTTGGCAGGATAAAGGTTTACTAATCTGAGAACAATTTGGGATATGTCTCCTATAAAAATTTACAATCCCCAAAAGGCTATAACAGTTCTCTACATTGTTGTTCTATTTCTTGAGCCAGTGGTCCCTGAAATCGACGAACAGGTAGCCTCACCGGTCTTTGGCTTTCGACCTCGATGGCGTGGGTTATATTCGTAGACACCCCCACATCGTTGCCACCAAAGCTTAGTGCCATCTGATGCTTCAATAATACTTCAGCGAGACTTTGTTTCTGTTGTTTGCTGATCGGAATTTGGGAAAAAACAAAAATCTTCCTTTATCTTCTCGGGTGTCCAAACTTCTGTATTCGATGAAGCCTCTAAGGAAAAAGTCTTTACTGTGCAGGTTTTAATGAGATTGTCTTCCTCTTTAAGGGACATTATTTGACCTATGACCTTATTTTTTCTAAGATATTGGGTACTTTCGGAGGGGTTCATTATAGCAACCTGATTCGAAAGAGCTAAATTTAATACTCTAGATATGGGAATAATATTGACTTTTGAACTTCCTTTCAAACCCACTAAAGCTAATGGATCATCTGAATTACACTTGACATCCACCATCTTACAAGAAAAAGGGGAGATACTTATCGAGTGGATGTTTACACAATTAAAAAATGGGATAGATTGACTGTGATCGTTGGCTGCCATTTCTATATCATCTACGTGATGTATCAATGCTCTAGTGGTCAGGTCAGGGGATATATTATTTTCCTTCAATGCTGTGGCCCCCAAGACCATCAACTCGGGCATTAATTCCGTAGGAATTATTAAAAATATAATGGGTTTTGTTACAAAGCTACTATTGGGGAAGAATAAAGGCGTTTCCAAATAAAAATCAACTGGAATCGTGTGGTCACGAACTAAACAACTAATGGCCTTTATTCCAATTTCTGTGGACGGCAGCCAAGGAACATCTTTCGGCTGATTCGTGGTTAATTCCTTACTAATCAGATTAACCCTTGCGCCGCTAGCAATCATGCATCCGTACGAACCAGAACTGTTTGAACTAAAAGAAGCGGAGATCAGCAATGGGTTGGTAGTGGAGTATTTAAAGTTTACCTGTACAGTTCTGCGTTTACTCTCAATCACTGACGAATACTCTTCAGTGGCTAGTGGAGGGCTATTCGACGTATACTCTTCCTTATTAATCTTAATCACTCTTTCAGCGTTTGTAATTGACTCGTTTACAGGATCATTCTCCCCCAGGCGACTCATTTCCGGGGAGACCTGTGGTTTAATGCTTGGTCTTGGTATTCATTTTTTTTATCAACCATCAGGCGAAGATCCTCATCAAAAGGATTTACATCTGTTGTTGAGGACGATGGTTTTCATTTTGTTGGGGGAACTGAGGCAGTTTTTTGCTATAATAGGTTGTTTTGGGGTAGGCTTTCTTTATTGCACCGGTAAGGTATCCTTTAAGGGATCTCTGGAATGTGGGGTCACGGCGATATTCTTGTTGTTTCGGGGGTGTTCTATTTGTACACTTTATACTGGGATGGGGCCCCCGACAAAAAGGACACTCTACACTACGGATATTTCGGGGAGGTGACTGAGATGAGTTTTAAGACCGGCATTCTACTCTTCGATGGCCCTTTTTCTTACAATAACTACAAATACCGAGGTATTTGTAGCACTCTCATTCTATGCCCAACCTTCTCTCAATATTCACAAATTACTTTTCTCTTGTCCTCTCTGTTGGAGGATGGATTGCTCTTACTATATTTAGCCGTGCGAGCCTGTGGACGGTCGTATTTCAACGGCGGACTATTACGATCGTCATGATAATATTGACTACCGGATGTTTTCTTATGGGGACTTCGATTAGGGTTATGTGAATGACGATTATTATTCTTAGGTGTATTACGCTGAAGATTTTCTCCTTGACTTTTGAGAGTATCAGTCCAACTAGGGTACACCGTTTCTATCTGAATTACAGAGTCTATCGTTTCATTCAAGTCGTCTTTATATTTGTCATCCTTCCTATAATACTGGTTTTTTTCTTTTTCAATATACTTGGAGACAGTTTGTGAGATGGAATTGGGATATGCGGTATTATCACTCTCTAAAGAATCCGCATAACCCACGATTTTCTCTCACGGCGTTCTACTAATGCCATTTAATTCTTGCATTTTGATATATTTAAGCACACTCTTCTCAATATATGGGGGCAAGGTGCACAAGAAAGCATCGGTATGCCTTACAAGCTAACCATTCCAATCTAAGGGGGGACATACAGATACTTTCTCCACAGTTACAACATGCAGAATGGTACCTTTGAAGTTGACACTCATTCTTGCATTTTTCCTCATCCTCATATTATTGAATTAATGTATCTCTGACAGTATAATAATTTCTATCATCCTTCCTGATTAGCTTATACAGTTTAAGGAACTTCCCCTACAGTTGTCGGCCTAGTAACCTCAACCATTGCTGAGGAGCGTGGGGTTAATGTAAACTACAATAGGCCTTGAAATCACCCAAATAAATTATAAGGTCTTGATCAGCCCCATACTTGTATTTCCCCGGGTCCACAACCTTCAAACGTTGACTATTTTTAAGTAAATGTCAACAGGAAAATAGTCTCTGTCAACATGTCTAAATGTTGCTTTATTTGTTGACCTGTATACAAGGGAACATCCGGAGGTTCTGATCTTAGAAAAACATTCTTTGACAGAGGCTGTGACAACAGCCTGCACTGAGGCTCAGATAAACCACTATGATACTGATTTGGATTTAGAAAATCCAAGTTATTGGGTACCTTAGTAGGCTTTTGAAATCTATCCTCATTTTGTAACAACGAGGAGTGTTCAATTTCCACATTCGCTCTCATAATAATAATAATAATAATAATAATAATAATAATAATAATAATAATAATAATAATAATAATAATAATAATAATATCAAGGATTTGGCTGGGATAGTGGAGGAACTTGGAACAGAGGGTTTTCGATCTGGTCTTCTCGAATAAGACTGGGGTAATTAAAAGAATCAGTCTGAGGTTTTTCTCATATCCTTTGTAGGATCATGTAATTTATATATATTTGAAATGATGTGGAATAGGGGTAGCTACTGGGGAATCTAATTAAATCATGGAGGGATCTAAAACTAAGGGATGTCATTCACCATCGATAGTTGACTTCACTCTATGTTGTTCACGATCCATAACAATGTTAGATTTTCGCTCTATTTCAACCAATTGCTTTTCTACTGTCTTCTTATCCTTTTTAATCCAGGATAAGAAATCCTTTACCACCGGTGGTGGTAGCATTTGGTCAGGGGGTTCTGCAAACATCTATTCTCTATCATCATCATCATCCTCCATAAACATGCATGGATTTGCTTCACACCGTCTTGCTGTAAGACATTCCGATACACGCGAACCTAGGATTGGGGTCCCAGATGGTTCTGTACAAAAAGGTGCTTCTACCGGCGTGTTCCGACCTCGACATGAGTCGGAATCTGAGTGATCTCGAATTATTAAGTTCTAGGAATGAACCATGTTTTATTATTTGCAAACAAACATTGATTTGTCCAAATAAAACTTTTTCAGAATTACAGAATTACAAAATAAGTAACATGAATTAAGAAATTTTCCAAATAAAGAAGATATACTTCTCCTGGGCATTGAACCAGTTCAGATATGTAAATCCGATTAGAATCAATTAGTGTAAGCAACTTGTGATGAGGCGTGATGAACAAAGTCACTCAAGCATGACTGAACAAACAGAGAACTGAGTCCCTGTTCAGGCGCCAAAATTATAGTGAACTATTTTTGGTATATATATATATATAATTACTATATATATATATATACTATATATTATATATATATAATATATTACTTATATATATACTATATTCATAATATATATTATATATATACAGGGTTGTACAGTAAAAAAATTAATTTTTTCTTGAATTAATAATTCTATACATTATATTATATCTTATATATCATATAATATCTAATAATATATTATTATATTAACTTTTTATAATATAATTATATATATATATATATATATATTACTAATACTAATATTATTTATATATATATATATTATAATTATTATAGTATATTAAGGCATGGGCGGATAATTCCAAGCAACCTATCCTGTATCCAGCCCAGTTATTTGACTATCCGGTATCTGGCTGGATAACCGGATAATTACTTTCCTACGTAGGTTCTTCCTCGTTGAGGAAAATATTCAAAATAAAATTTCAAATATATATCTATCATATATATATATTAGTATACTATACTATTAATATATATATTATACTATATATATGAAATATATATATATACTATATATAATATCATATATACTTATTTACTATATATATATATATATATATATATATATATATATATATTAATTATATATATATATAATCGCTTCTTATATACTATATATTCATAATATATATTATATATTAATATATATATCATATATATTACTACATATATATTACTACTCTATACCTATAATTGCTACTAATATATATATCTATATATATACTATTACTCTCATTATATTCTATTTATACTCTTATCATCTATTTATATAATATATATTTTTATATATATTATTATATATTATATATAATATATATTATAACTTGTTTTGAATTTCGAACTTCTTGTTATCATGTCATTATATTATTTTTATCCATCATTTTTATGCTTTTACATGTATAATACACTTTTATCTTGAAATTCTGCGGTGGGTGACACGTTTCTTGGCGCTTATTTTTGGTCGACCAGCCTCCTTCATAAATATCATATTCATTTATAATTAAGCCTTGAGAAACAAATTTGTATTTAAAAAAGAAAAAATAATAAAAAAAATTGGTTTTCAAACTTTTATTCTATGCATTTAAGCCTTTCACAGTTTTTTGTTAATTAACTTACTTAATTTATTCAATAAACTTCAACTTAAAATACGCTTACTCTTACGCAAAAGTTTTATTAAAGTTTATTTGTTATACTTGAATTAGGAATTCTTTGAAAGTTTTTTGTTTTTAAATGCTTCCATAGCATACGAAAATTAGTTTGAACTTTCAAAAAGATTAATGCTGACATTAAATCGAGAACGGGCATCGGTTCAAGCCTAATCGAAAAGCAAAGAAATGAGAAATTTAATTTCAAATTAAACAGATTTCAAGAATTTTAAGTTATAGCATTGCAAATATTTATACAATTCCCGAATATGTGATGTTTTGCAGCTCATATATATATATATATATATTATATATATATATATATACTATATAGTTATATATAATATATATATATATATATATATTAATTATATATATATATAATATATATATATCATATATATTATATACTATATATATATATATATATATTATACTATATATATTATTAATATTATACGCTTATTATTTATATATATATATATATATTATTATATATATATATATATATTATATATATATATATATATACTTAATATAATATATACTACTATATTATTATAAATATATATTTTTATATATTATTATATATATATATATATATATATATATATATACTATATATATATATATAAATATATATATATTATAGAATATATATATAATAATAATATATATAAATATATATATATATAATATAATATATATACTTATTAGTACCGGGTGATTCTATACATTATTGATTACAAAAGAATTTGGTAAAAATGATTAAGACAATGCAAAAATAAAGGTAAAATGTTCCCATAAAGGTATGACATTAACTGTGACTTTTGTTATTTGAGGGCTGGACTGTATGATTTTTTACTAAATAATTCTATTGATATTCTACACCACCAAGTTAGCTTACAACTCTAATTTTAAAAATGAGCGGACGTTAAAAGTATATTGAAGGAATGAATAACTAATTCGAATAGGACGGATGTAAATAAACATCATTATTATTGTATAGTCTGATAGGTTTAATTTTGTAAAACTTTAAAGCATACTGTTTCATAAAGCACCTACAATGATATCAAAGATTAAGATGATGTATGACAATGACCTCGTATTTGTTTCCAATAGCATGGGTTCCAGAGCGTCTTCTCATCGATCTGATTCGGACCTGTTCAATATCATCCCAAGACGTCTGTTTGATCGTTTCAATTCCAATCTCATAATCCATTATCGTCAGGTCTTCAACAGGATGTCGATTGTTGAGAAGAGTATACAGGCTTCCTTTACAATGTCTCCACAGGTAAATTAATCAAATGGAATTTAGGTACTGGTGACCTTGCTGGCCACGGAACTGACGGACCACCATGACCTATCATCTGATTGACTTTGAGAAAGGTCATCAATTCAGGTGTTCACCGAACATTGCAGCGATTTTAGTGTGAGAGTAGCCCCATCATTGCATCAAACACAATGTTTGGTGCAACTGAAGAGGTACTCATAAACCAGGTATGGAGGCTCATTGTTTTTTCAACAAGGTATTAAGTCAGATTAATCCATTAGCTCTGAGATATACGCTCGAACATAAGTACTGACTCATGTAAAATTTCCTGACCCAAATGTTTACTGAACTGATGTTGTGAACGAATTTCCGTCTTAAACTCATGAGCGATTCTCGGTCTTGCCCCAAATGAGTTCGTTATGAACTGTTAACAGATAGGCTGTTCTGGCTAAAGTGAGCTTACGTCGATAAATAAAACCTTCCGTTAAAAAAGTTGGCGTCAAATACATTGCATTCAAAAACCATTGACAAAAAACAACACGAGGGAGCATAGTCACGGGGCAATAGAGTATGCACCTGGATGGACGTAGGTACGGTGTAACTGTTGCACCTCTGCGTGTAGTAACCTCCAAATAGTAGATTGGTTCAAATTAAACTGTAGTGACACATCTCGCGTTCTCTTTTTCAGGATGCTTCAGAAATTTCATTAAGAACTAATATCTTCTAATCAACAGTCCTAGTTAGATTGGCGTCTCCTCTCGCACCTGATTTAGCGTGCTTTTGGACTGCACAATAACCCCTGATTCAGACAGGCTCTTCCTACCCGTTGATATGCACTCAATTGGCAAAAAATCCTTCGCCGCTTGGACCAATTCGAATATTGGGACTATTTCTCCTTGGTACAAACGTCTTGTGCTCACGACAAACTCTATTGCAGTATCGTCTTCTCATCTCGTGCCATCCCATACACATTAGTAATGCATCTCGCTCAGCTATAGTTCACGAGTGTTCATAGTACATCCTTACACCGTGGTAACATTACGGTCTCCCATAATTCAATATTCAATAACCAGACAGCTCTGCATTTTATTTGTACTTCAGTAGTTGGGTTGTCTTTGGGATCCAAACAATGTGCCTGAAATGTTTAATGAAGGAGTAAGCGCTGTTTGTTGGACGAGATTGTTATTATTATAAATGAGATGTTTCCCAAATGACTAAAATTTACATTCTTCCCTTATTCAATAGTCATAATTTATTTCATGTATTATACCTTTTGCTTCTTCGATACTAACAAAGTAGTGTTTTTTTGTTCCTTTAAACATTTTAACCTAAGTTATCCCGCTTTCATCGGTCAATTGTCGCCCGATCCTAAATAACTTTTTATTACATTTTTAATGCCTTTATAGAGAGTTTTAAAAAGGCACTAAATAGTACTTCTTTGTTGTCATCTTAAAATTACGATTCGATAAGTGAGTAGCTTGAAAACCGCCATTTTAACCTACAATAATGTAGAAAACTTGTTAGGTCTCGAACTACATATATTTAAGTAATAAACAACTACAGACAAGCCAGACGGAAAACTAAGCACAATACGTTCATACCTTTATAGGACTTTTACCTTATTTTTGCATTTTTATCAGTTACAAAAAATTTCTTTACATCATATTCTTCTGAATCCATCCTGTGTGCTATTATATATTATACTATATCTATATATATTATATATATATTATAATCATATTTATATACTTATAAACTAGTATTATCATTACTATATATATTTCACTATATTACCTATATATATACTATATTAATATATATATCTTCTAATAATTTAACATTTAATTAAATATATAATGATATATATATTCTATATTACTATATACTATATATTAGTGAATGGTACCAACTTATGAAATTCTTTGCCGATCTTCTCTCTGGATGACGATGCGATCACATCTTATTAATAAAAATCTTTTGCATGAAGATTTGACGATCATTTAATTTAAATAAGTATTATTTTAAAAATTCTTTCCTCTCGAGTGGAAACATTTGAGCACTACATTTTATACTTGATATTACTTCTATATATATATATACTACTCTATATATATACTAGTATATCTATATTATATATACTTTCTTATATATACTATTTTATATTTATATCTCTATATTTACTACTTATCTATTATCATAATACTCATTACGTGAGATGCACCGATTACCTGGTAATCGGTCCTATCTAGGTTGACGTATCAGGTCCGATTTATTGAGGCTATCACGGATATCACGGGTACATTTATAGGAAGAGTAAGTATCTAAAAGTATCCGGTTAAATTTTGCCGATACACACATTTTGCGTCTTTAAATTGATTTCGAATATATAATTATATACTATAAAATAAATTAAATTAATTATATATTATATATAATATATATATATATATTAATATATATAACTATATATAATATAATTAAATATTAAATATACTTATATATTTATTAATAATATATATATAATTATAGATAGAGAACGTACCCATGATCCGCATTGCCTGCAGACAGTTAGAGTGTTGGGTAGTTGGACAAGAGTTTTGAAACTTTATCAACACCATATTCTAGAAAAAAGCAAGATTTATAGGTAAGGAGAGTTTTCAGCCCCTTAGCTATCAGACTATAGAATTTTATTTAAAATTTTTCTTTTCAACTCATGATCATCTTTATAGACTTTGATGAAACAGCTTTACCTTATCTAGAAATTAAAGTTTCAAATTCTCTTCTTTTTCTTTAATATTACATTTTCTTTTGAAAAGAGATATTTAGTTAATAAGAAACTATAGGATATATATATATATATATATATATAATATATATTATATTATAATTATATATACTATATAATATAAATTAATATATTATATTATAATTAATATATATATATATTATAATATATATAAAAATATATATAATATAATATACTATATATTATATATATAATATATATATATATATTAATTATTTCATTTATTATAGTATATATATCCACATTTGTCTTGATATTTCATTATTATTCATATATTTATCTCTTGATTTGATGCTTATGACTTAAGAAAAAAAGCTCGAATTTCCAGGTACATCAATCTAAAGCTTCTATTAAAAT
>JABUQX010032577.1:0-17500 GCA_015478945.1 Trachelipus rathkii
CCAACCTTAAAAAGTTTGTTAAAAAAATCATGATTTTCAATAAAGGGAAGAACCAAATGAAATGTTTTTGGTTCGGTGCTCCGATATTTATATAAAAACCTAAAAAAAGAACGTGACTTATGAAAATAGATATCATCTTTTAACCATAAGTGACTCTCATAGAAATTCTTTTTTCTTCCCACCTCGTGTTTATCGCTATAAAAAATAAAAATGAGTTTTAATAATAATATAATAATCAAAATAATAAATAATTCCAAGAAAAGAAAAATGACATCGCGACATCACTGATTTCGAAAAAGAGATTGGAAATAAAAATAATAAAATAAAAAATTATTTATCGATTTTCGGGGGTGAAGAGAGGGCTATAAATATATATACACGACTGCGAGGAACCATTCGAATACATTTCAGAAGACTTCCTGCACCACCAAAGAGAGAATCAAGGTTCAATTTGATCTAAGCCATCGAAATAGAATCCAACGATATGGATGTTGGTGGAATGATATGTGGGGTCGAAGAAAATCTCACAACCGACACGACTGAAGTTGAAGCAAATCCTAAGGATAAATATGAAGAAGGTGTGAGCAATCCCAATAATAAATACAAAGAAGGTTTTCAGGATATAATGAATAAAATGGACAAAAGATTTATGGATTTTTATAAAACTACGAAGGAGAAAATTAAGAAAATCACCAAACGATAATAAATAGACCAAATAAACGTGGGCGGAAGAGGAAACGCGATATCGAAGATGTTCGAAACAAAATTGCAAAGAACAATCGAAGCTAGTATAATTTATCGATGTATATAACATATGTTTTCATTAATTTTTATTGTATACATTCTTTGTGTTTGAATATTTTTAAATAAACGTTTTATTATTTTTAATAAAGTTGTTTTTTTTAATTTTTACAGTATCGTTTTTTATAAATATGGTTATAACAAACTATATAAATACTCTTTAAAGGGGAAATTTTTCAATCATCTTTCAAAAGGTTGGTTATCGGTGTTTATAAATAAATATTTATAAACAAACTATTTGAAATACTCATTTGACGTGAAATTTTATCATTATCTTTTTATAAATTTATTTGTAAACGACGACGAAAAAAATATCGCCGACATATTCAAAAAAATTATGGTGACTGAACGATGTTTATAAAAATTCCATCATTCGATGGGATATCAAGCAGTAAATCGTTCTCGAGACGGATTTTACGGCAGATCTCTTTGAATCGATCGATTGCCGTAAACACGAGGTCGAAAAAGAACATAACTTCTATGTGCGTTTCTCGAAAAACGCGCGTATTTAAACCATAAAAGTTTATTATTTACGTATCGTTTCATTACTATTACTTATTTTTCGAACAGATCCAAAAAAATGTAAAAAATTTATGATTATAGATACAGAGATTAATCGAATGATATTTTTTTTGGGTTTAGAATCTCGAAATTGTTTTACTAACATACAAAAGTTGGTCTCGAAAAAATAGATATCATCTTTTAACCACAATTTACTGACATTATATTATAGTGACGCCGCCGAGGGAACCCGGCCTCGATTTCCCCCCTCCGAGGGTCGTCTCGCTCCCTACGAAACGTCACCATCGGTAAGTGACGATATTCGCTTTTTAAACTACCGTCCCGTGGCTGTTTAAACACCGATTTAGGTATTCAATTTTCTTGGCAAAGAAAGGGAATATTAATTTCTTGCGATTTATTTGTAATTTGTTATCAGGATTGATAGTTTTAATTTATCATTATACATAATTAAATATTATATTTTTACAGTCTTGGATAAATAATGATTCTACCTTTAAAATTAATTGTTAACGATAAAGGATTACCTCTATAACTGTAGGCGTTAAATATAGTGATACAGAAAATATTAGGATTAATGATTTATTATTATAACATTAAATAAAAAAGAGTTAATCTACGATTTTGCTGTATATAAACGATCGCCGAAATCGAAATTCGTCACAATTATTCCTGACTTCAGCAGCAAACATGTCCGATGAAATCGCGACTCCAACGAAAACTTCATCACCCGAAGAGGAAAAACCACTTCCGAGAGCCCTCCCCACGACAGTCGACGACGTGATTTCCCTTATTAAAGAAGGAAAATGTAAAAACGTAATAACGGTGGCCGGTCGCGGGATATCCAGTTACGCGAATGTTCTGCCTCCAATCACCCGCGATTTTTTCCTCGTTATAGGAAAACGGAAAGGGGACGACCAGGACGAGTTGCCGTCGACGAAAACTATTCCAGAATTGATTAGAGATATTTATCCATCCCAATTTAGTCCTACTCCGGCGCACTACTTTTTTAGACTGCTTCACGATAAAGGAGTTCTGTTGCGACATTACACGCTAAACGTAGATACGTTGGATACGTCAGCCGGGATCCCCGCCGAAAAAGTCGTGGAATATCACGGCTCGTTTCGCACGAGCCATTGCCTTTTGTGCGAAAAGGAATATACGCGAGAATGGATGGGAGAAGAAATTTTGAAAGATATTATTCCAACGTGTCCCCATTGCGAACGTGGCGCGGTAAGACCGAATGCTTCGCTATGCGATGAGCCCTTTTTCCCAGAAAGAAACTCTGAATACGTCGAAGATTTTAAGAAATGCGATTTACTGATAATTAATATTAAGTAAACCGCCCTGTTCGTTATCGATCTCATTTATCTTTCTTTGATTCTGGAACGAGCTACGCTGTAACTTTGACTCCATCTGGACTTATTATATATGATCAGGAGGTGCACAAAATAAATATAATAAGCCTCATCGGTGAATGTCAGACGTATAGCTAGTCACAAATAGCCAGATAGCTGTAGTAGGTGATTGGGACTATGAATTGTTAATTATAAAATTACTTTATCTATAAATCTTGAGTTGCATCAAGTCTTGGTTCCTTTCAATTATTTATTGTAATGTAGAATTTTGAGTTAAATAGTAAAATATTTTATCTCATAAAATATTTCATTTTAATATGCAGATATAGAGAGATATATACCTAGTGCATTTAACACTAAGGGACAGAAAACAGACTGTTGCATAAGATCGCAAATAAAATAAACATTTATAATAATTACAATCAGGGAATAGAAATGAAGATAATGAGGTCATAATAACATTTTGATTTCATATTTAACATGTTTGGCTGCTTGACCAAACGACTAAAGTCAAATTTAATCAAAGTTTGAGATAAAGTGTTAGACAGTGAGTGAATGAAGATGATTGGGCAATCCATTCAGTCAATATACTTTTCAGTTCTTTTGGGCATACACTTTAAAAGATATTAACAGCATAATTTCTCAGGTAACTGATTATAAGAATTTACGCATCTTTCCTGAATCTGAGACAGTTGAGAAAAAACCTAGAAAGGTTATCTATTTTACGCCAAATGTCGTATATAATGAAACGATATAAAAATAATTATTTAAAAGAAGAAGAAGTATGTATTTATTAAAAATATCGATTCTTTGTAGATTATTATTTTTTTGTTTTTTTTTAAATAATTTAGTTTAGTTACCTCTACAATCTAATTAACATAGAAAATGGATTCCAAGGGAGACAACATTAAAAAAAATTTAAATAAACATAGACTGATGGCATCGCTCTCATAGCGGAAGCTCTATTGACTTGTTCCTGAGCACGATATTTAACGCACGGCGAAGAGGTGATCATCATTCTGAGAGCAGCTCGAAGAAACGAGCCTTGAAAAAAGTGATAGTATGACGTAATATTTGTGATAGTAGAATCCATTTACTCGTGAGAAAACTATGTAGCTGTTTTTTATATTTAAAAGGATAAATATATTGATATATTGATGTATAATGTGTACAGTAACATCTTACTAGTATATAATTATTTTTTTCTTATCTTGTTCTTATATATCCTTTTATTTATTCTCATAAATCATCATATAATATCTAAATCATATCATCATCATTATCTTATACATCATCATATACTAATCTATTCATAATTCAAATTACAATACTTTATTTATTACATCACTATATTCAATTATCAACAATTACTATTCAATCATCAAAAAACAAGAATAAATAAATATATTTAATAATTAAAAGATGTATGTTTAATTTTATTTAGGTATATAGTATTTATTATTTATTTTTAATATATTATAATCTATTCAGGAATTATTTTACACAATTTTATGAAATACACTAATTATTATTTATTTAAATTCTTTTTAAATTACTCTCCCTTAAATTCCGTCTTCTATGTTAATTAAATTTTAGGGGTTTTTTGAACTAAATTTATATTATATTAATAAAAATAAAATTAAATAAAATAAATATAGTCCTTCTAGAAATTCCATATTCCGATTAAGATATCTATAAATAAAATATATTAATATATATATTATATATTATATATATAATAAATATATATATATATATAATATATATATATATTACTATATTATTTATTATTATATATATATAATATAAATAATAAATTTTATTACATAAAAACACATATATAAATAAATATATATATATTAATAAAATATATATATATATATAATATATAATATATATATTATATATAATATAATTATATATATATATAATTATATAATATATATTATATTAATATATATAATATATATTATATTTTATATGTATATATATATATATATATATATTAGGTTGTAATTACAATTTTATATTTTTTATTTTATGTCCTTGATTACTATAGGGTGAATTGGAGCCACGATGGCTAATAAAATTCTAAATGCGGTATGTTTAATATTAATTTTTACGTATTCCAGATTATTAATAATTATTTATATTAGAGATTTACCGCAATTTTTACGTATTCCAGATTGTTAATAATTATTACTTATGTTAGAGGTTTACCTAATCAGATAATCAGAATCGGACTACTGAACTTTTGAAGCCGGATTTGGAACTGGAGCCGGAAGAGTCAATAATGAAGTTTTAATTAAAAGACAAATTAATTTAAAATGTTAGATTATTTATTTATTTTTTATTAAAATTTTAGAAAACTGTGAATTGTTTGTAAATTTATGATACGTTTAAAAAACAAACTAATATAGGAAATGTATGGGTAATAATATATATATTAATAATATATATATATATATATATATATATTATATATTAATTATTATTATAAAACTTATATAATAATATAATTATATATAAATATATTATTATTAATATATATAATATATATATATATATATATATATATATACTATTACAAAAATAACAAAGTCATTTTAACTATTTTGCTCTAAAATTTTATTCAAATGAAAATGTTTTAATAATATCCCAAACTCTAGAATTCAAATCGTTCAATCTTTAAAATTAAATATATTAAATATTTTTGTAGGATTTTTTTTCATTATATCTGCAAATAAAATAAATACTTTTTGATTATGGATTATTATATATATATATAATATATATATAATATATATATATTATATATTATATATATATATATAATTATTTTATAATATATAATATTTATCGTCTTTCATCTCCGTAGTACTTTTGAGTGAGTCATTCTTTCACCTGTAACAGGCGAACACCACAGAAAGACGGATTACTAACGAGGTCGTTATTTTCCGACTCGGTTAAGGCGATTAACTACGCATTTAGTGACTGTTTCCATAAGTAGATACTATACCGACTGTAATCGATATGAAGAGAAGTTGGGGAGGTCGTTATATTAAGTACAGAGACTAATCTGTGAAGCCGCGAATACTATTATTTATATATAATATATATATTATTCGTTTGCTTGTGTAGTGAGCTTTTCTGGCAAAAATCATAGTTGATATAAACAAATCGAATATAAATCAGCTATATAATACTTATATATCAATAAAATATTCGTTCTCGCCTTCCGAGTAAGACTTTTATGACGTTTTCTACGTGTCCCTGGGGATCGGCCTAACACACGCGAGAGTGAGTTAAACGCGAGGAGGTGTAACCCGAGGTCTGGGCAGCATCTCTATAGTACAACAAATTCATGATCATGTTCATCTACTTAAATTTTTTTAAGGGGGCTCGAGTGATGACTATTGTTTCTCATATTTTTATTCCAACACGAGAGTCGAAAAGATCACTTGAATTTATATGTATTAAAATTCGCAACGGCCACTCCTGTAGTGGTGTCACGTGAAGTCGAGACAAAACCGTCGTCGAGCGCGAATTGGCTCCGCGGGGATTCAGATGAGGCTCGAGCACCTTCTGAATAACCCTGCCCATCGTTTGGCTCCCGTGATATAATTAGAGCTCCTAAATGGGTATAAGTCTAAATTTCCTTTAATATAGGATTAAAAAAAAAAATTTACCCCAATATATATATATTTTATACTCCGATGTGAATGCAGTTACTTTTGATTAACCTATATAAGAGACTCACCCATATTCTGACTTAGGTTTGTTAAGGGAAACACCGAATAGATGATAGATATATCCTAGAGGGGACCTCGCGGGCGGGAACGAACTCACTCGCGTTCTGGAGCGTAGCCGACGTAGCTTTTTTTCTTAATAAAAATTGTTTTTTTACCTTTCAATTATGGTCATGTGAAACAACGAGCTCCGCTATAATAATAGAGTATAATACATAATATTTATAACATTTTCACGCACTGATAGTTCACATTTTTTTATTATATATATGCTGTGTGATTTCATTTGACATGTGACTAGCACAGTTTCTGAGTAACATTGAATTGCACATTTATAGCACTCGGAGACGATATCACTCATATTATTTCTGAGGAACCAGACCTCGGTAGATCCGCTTCGTGGATCGTCCCGGGACACGTGAAACAAATACCGATATAGTAAAATCGTCATAATATTTATATATTATATATATATATATATAAAAAGTATATATATATATATCTATATTATCAAGCGATTAGTGGAAGATATATGAATTTAATTAATTTAATATAGATATAGAGTCAATATTTGAATTTACATTATGTAAACTTTGAACATTAGTAACTAGTATAGATTGATGAATGGGTATTATATTTAAGTAATAATCAATAATAATTAAGACAAGATATATAATGAATATAATAAAATAAAATTTAAGATATAAAGAAATATACGAATGTGATTTAATATCATAATATCAGAATATAATTTCCATCGTTATTAATCATTTATTATATTATAATCTTTTATATATATATATCCCTTAAATTCCGTTTTCTACGTTAATTTGGTTATAGATGCAACTAAATAAATTATTTATGCATAAAAGAACTAATTTTTAACTGTTTCTTTATATATTATATTTCGTTCCTCCGAGAACTTTAGTGACGTTTCACGATGTTACCCGTAGAACGACGATCGAAACGGATTTTCCGGAGGTAGGATCTGGTTCCCTTCTGAATAGCGTCCTACTAATACGATAATTTTAGTGATACTAGTTTCAATGTCTCTTAAAATAAAGTATCCTATATGAACGATTAATTGGCCGTTTTTAAATAGATAAATCGACGATATCACGTTTCATCGTGAGAGCTACACTCATAGATATTTTCGCTCATATTAAAACTCACGTATGTTTCTTAATGAGATCAGGGAATATTATTAATTTAAAAAAAAATTTGCCAAACTTCTTATTTGGTAAGTACGAAATTTATCTAATACGAGAGCGTGAGATATTTATATGAACTATAGACCTTCGATTATATTTTAGGTGAACATACGTAAACTAGTCACTTAGTTAAGAGAATAAATATGGTAGAATCAGAGATCAGACGGTATTCGTCGTATATACTAAAAAGGCCCGTATTCGATCGTTATAATCAGTGGAGCCATTTTATTATAGAGGATATATAGTATTATATAATTAAAACGTACACTAAATCTGATAGGAGAACGCCTTCTAAAAAGGGAACTAGACCCACTCGATAGATCCGCTTATACCGAGTTGATCGAGATCTCACCGGCACGTTAATCGTCTACTAGTTCACGGATGACGAAAGTGATATTCTTTATAAAACATAACTGATACGTATTTTCACGATGAATATTAATGTACGATATTATGATGTTAATCATGTTTTATTTATCATCTCTTAATAATTTACCGTATTCTCTACACGTTAATTTGGGTTATAGATTGACATAACTAAATAATCTAAAATATTATTTATGAAATATAATATTAAAGTATAATAGGATTTTAGGTACTTTATTAAACCAGAGATAATACATCGGGACATACGCACATACAATTTATCTTATTATATATATAATTCAATATATGTGGTTTCTCTAGTCTATGATGGTTTATTATTGCAACACTCTATCTATATGTATAAGTATATAGATATATATAATACCGCACTGTAACTCCTTATCTTTATATACACGCAGAGAACACTGAGCCGAAAGTGGTCAAATTGCCCTTTTTGTGTACTTTCCACTTGCGGAGGGTATAGACTCCTTAGTGACGTTTAGCCCGCGATCGGTGACGCAAGAGTGACCGGTGATCTGCCTATAGTCTAAATAACGGATCTACCGAGGTTTTAATATATTCTACGTATGATTCTATTATTCTCTCACTATTTCTATATCTCGTATACTAGTTCTATAGCTCTCTACTGGTTACTACTCATACACGTATGGAACGTCTTATATTCAGTAAAGATGATTTACCACCCCGGTCAAATTAAAGTATGGCACTTGAGAACACACTATATCGATTACTGGTACGTCTGGGGTAGGTCTGTATACGTGAGGACAGCGTAGGAGCTGGTGCACGTTGCACTCGCTGATATGTAGTAGTCATCCTTTTAACTCGACGTTTCACCGCTGTACTCACCCAACTTATAGTCGTAGCGTGATAATACAGTTTTCTATAAGGACCACAGTAGAAAAAAAATCAATAACTTAACGACTCATTGAACTTACGGAGGTCGATTTTCCGAGACACGACTAATTATTTAAGACTTAGATCTCTTCTGACCTCTCCTAGTGCATTAAGGTAACACTTGTAGAAACGGTTCACTAATGAAGGGGAGAGCATCGGTAATTCGTGCTTACGATAACTGAGGAGAATGTTGTGCGTAATGACTATAGAGACAGTAGTCTCTGTTCTCAGCGTTTACGTTAAGTCTTGTTTACTTGGGGGTTTCGTCACTAATATTTACACATGCACACACGTAACGCATATGTACTATATAAACACTATCTATATATTTATAGCATTTTTTATATTTATAATTCACTTTGCCGATTCCTAAACACTGCTCTATATAATGTGTTAAAAGTAAATTTTAAACTTTCCTGGAATATATGATAAGATGTTAAAATATGAAATTTTTTCAATGAAGTAAGAGTGTGTGAAACAACTTTTATTTCTCTCATAATATTAGCTCTAGTGATGGTATCTGTGATATTTCTTTAACTTTCGTGCTTATCTACGAGTTCGTATTCATCTAAACATTAACGCATCATACTCTATCTCTATTATGTTTATATTCTATGATACCACATTCTATTATAATTCGCGTATACTATTTTTTATTATTTACATATTCACCTATAGCCGAATACCTACTAGTAGTCGATATTATGAGCTATACGAATAATAACAATATATATATATAGGTTTAACTAGTCTATGAATCGATTTCTTGTGGTTTATGCAAGACGCAGAATTGACGATTCTCTCACTGATCCTCGCAACACCGAATACAATATCACTTGTGAGATCTGGTGACTAGAGGTAGTGTAGCGCTGCTCCCTGTAAAAGATTCATCAACATCGAACTTCAGGGCTATAGGATTTCAAGCGCCTTTTCTCTTAAATCCATCATAGAGCTATGTAATGAGTCCTTATTGAATCCTCGAGTCTCTCGTTGTTCAAGAAGTTTCAATCGATAATATGGTTGTTTTGCCTTAGGCCGAGTTCGTGTTTCTCCGACTACGTGATCGACGGAGCGTGTTCGGGTAAATGTTTTCTTCAACCGGCTTCCCATATATATTATATATAAGCGCGTGCTGTGTGTGAGAAACATTTTCCCTGTAGCAGAAAAGTGAAAACGTGAATGGATCGCTATCTTATCGATAATAACATCGGCTAGTTCTTCTTTTCTGGTCATAAGAGGTGCTTGTTCTACGAACGCGCTTCCTTCCACAGTTGCAAAGAAAAACTTCTTTTCATCCGATGACCGTGGGTGTCACTATTACGTCTATTGCGAAAGTTTCTCAAGTTGCGTCAGCGTTCTACACAAATAGGACCGGTTAAAATACTTAGATTCGAGAGACCGTTTTGTCCGAAAACGTCCGTTCACTTCAGCTTTTTCTTCGTGACAGCGATTCCTTACCTCAGAGCGGACGATTCTACTGAGGCACATATCACGGGCCTCAAGGTAGTCCGCGGAGTGTGTACTCCGCTTCGCACGAAGCGATAGAAGAGAAGATATATGGGTGTATTAATCGTTTCAAAAAGCACGGCAGTCACGATATGAGTAGGAGAGTACATTGTCCGTTCGCATCGGAGAAGTGAGGATGTTAATGAGTGTGGATTCATTAACAGAGTTATAACCCGTATTGTCTTCTCTTATATAAAGCTTCATATTGTCTCATCGAGGTGCCGAAAAATAAATCTCAAGGCGTATATTTCTCATTTTAAAATTGAAACATATCAACTTAGTACTTTGCCAAAATCAACAGTGCTCTTTTACAATGCCACCGGCTATAATTAACATAACGAAAATAGAGGTTTCTACTATTAAAAGTTGGTTCAGGAGGAGGAGGTGTGGGGTTGCCTTCGCATTTTGAAGCCAATCGTATTCGCTATAATGAGAGTCTGATATGTTCAGCTAGCGAGGCTTTTGTCAGCGCTGGAAAAGAATATCCAACATTCCAGGTAAAAATGAATGAGGACTGTTCTGAGAGACGAGAGTTGCTAGATAATATCTCGAAAATTTGACGTGCTAGTAGAGTAGAACTCGAGCGAGATAGTTAAATGAATCTATGAGAGACCAGTTCGACTATCTACTCACCATATTAATAAAAGCTAGTATATGTGTGGCGCACTTGTGAACGCGATAGAGTAAGGTGGAAGGGGTGTGAGTCTGCAGATAGAGTAGGACCGCGAGAGGTACGAGTTCGTTTGCAAGTGCCCGAGATTTTACGAGCTATTTCTCGCGCCGCTACTCTACTTTAAGTGAAGTGAATAAGCAAGAGAGGAACATCACAGTATATGTTTTTCAATGCGTGTAGCAGACGTATGAATATAGTCTATCTCAGTCAGTTTTATGGATGGGATTATCTGTTTAACCGGATGCACTGTCGGGTCTCCTCCCTTCTACCTCGTCTACGTCGCACGACAGACTGACATCATCCTCTCATTACAATATAGAGCCAGAAATCTAAACCAACCCGTTTCCGGACTTCACTCACTACGTGCGAAGAGATTATTCTTCGGTCGCCACTGTACTGAGGTCAGCTTGTCCTAAGGATAATCGATTGAGAGCGGTATATCTTGTGAGTGTTCGTGAGTAGTTCAGTGTAATTAATTGAGAAAACCGGGCCGGAATGGTTAGAGCGATTACCCTCTTCAAAGTTCTGGTAAAAGCTCGTTACTAGATGGAGATAAGTGCCTCTATCGCAGGAGGCATTCTCGTCACGTCACCTTCTACGAGTTAGTATCCGAGTGTCTGTGTCACTCTGAGCGACTTTCTAGCTAATTTCAAGTCCTTCGAAGAATCTCACCATTAGTATCATTAGATATCTTACTTTTGGTTTAATTCCTAATGAGTTAGTAAGAGAGTGTGTGTCTCAATAAAGCTAGCTTCTTATGTTCATCGTTCGCTGATGGAAATCATCTTTATACGCATAGGTCCCTTTCTACGAACTTAGATTCGACTCCGTTTCTGTAGTTTAAAAGTTGTACGCGGTTTCCATACGCTCCACTATGATATTCAGTCTGTGTTGAAAATTTCTGTTTACTCTCAGATCCGTCCTCTCACTCTCGTCTTAATATACTATATTTTATACCGAGCTAGGAAAAGAGGGTAGATAAGCGAACTATTTTATGACTGTCAACTTCATATTATTGACGAGAGGAATAATATTGTTATATCGGTAATCTTCCGACTAGCTCCGGTAGGGATTCTACAAATCCCTAAGAAAAAATGCCTGTTTCTTTAAGTCGTACTTGGCTAGGTCATTCCGTAGGAGGTCTCTCCGAGTTGATTCAAAAGCATTTTTAACCCGAGCAGAGCGCTTTAAAACTTCGATGTTGCCATATCAGCAAACAACTCATACGATCTTTCTCTAGGCAGGCGCTTTTTTGTCATCACGCTTTGCCTTCTCGTGGCGAGCGCGAGATGTGTCGTTCATTTCATAATAGTTGATAATTTCCGATGTATGTTTTCTATGGTTTTAAAAAACAGTGTTTTTTCTTGCGTCGTATACACAGATATTGACTCTTGTCTTTCATATTTATCAATATACTGGGCTTAGAGAGACTATGCGTTTGAAGAGCGATGAAGGATCGTCGATATACTTAGGTCTGAGAGGATATAAAGCAGCTGCTCTAATTGAATTCCTCGAGTATTGTAAGAGTGTACTCGAGACCCAGATCCAAAGGGTGTCACATTCCTCAGACACGATATTACTTCAACTACAGCTAGCATCACCTCATCATGTCACGCGAAGATCGGGTACTCACACATCAACTACCATAACTGTTATTCTATTTCTTTATCAACGTACCGACCTCAGCAGGGCGAGAAGACCACACCCTTCGGACCTGCCAGGATTGCATGAAATATCATCGAGTAGACTCGCGCTGAGATGTGATACTACACCACCTAGCGTCATTCCAATAGTATTTTAGACGAGGCTACTCTATTCATTTACCATACTTCGGGTATTTGTAATTCCAAAATAGATTATACTACTTTTCTATCTCAGACCGGAGAGATAACGTATGGTAAAACGAGCATTTCATACATTATCAAAGAACAAACTTACGAGCATTCATCGCGTCATTTTAAGCAGTCACTCTATCCAACACCTATGAAGTGTAATGTTATTAAAGGGAATGAGGGTGATATTTTTGGGGATGAAAGGTTTAATATTGTGTAGTGACATATAGGGTACAGGTAAATATGTAGTAGGAAGTTTGATTGTGGAATCAATGTTGTAGTATTTTTTGGATGCTTTTTTGTATGCCTGTATGATGAAATAATCAGGATATTATATGGAAGTAATAGAATATTATTACATCCTCCCTCATCCTCTCCTCACAAATAGCACGTGGGTTCGCTATGTAGACTACAATTTTGCTGGCATACCCCATGACACCAATCCCACAGATGTTCTTTCCTTCATCAATACCATACACCCCTCCGTTCAATTTACCATAGAATACTCTTCCAATTCTACGTTATCTTTTCTTGACACTTTACTCATTTGGAAAAACCATTCTAAAATACTATACACTATCCATAGAAAATCTACCTCCTCACCCAACTACATCCATTGGCTCTCCAATCATACCATAAACACAAAACTGGCTATATTATCTTCCCTTTACCCGCAAGCGTTTCGCATCTGCTCCCCCCCCACCTTCTACGAACAGAAACACAATACATACACAATGGCTTTTCATCCTTATTATATCCTGATTATTTCATCACACAGGCATACAAAAAAAGCATCCAAAAAATGCAACAACATTGATTCCACAATCAAACCTCCTACTACATATTTACCTGTACCCTATATGCCACTACACAATATTAAACCTTTCATCCCCAAAAATATCACCCTCATTCCCTCTAATAACATTACATTAAAAAACACACTCCGCCCCCCCCCCTAAACACACAACCATTCTCTCAAAACAATGTGTATACCATATTTCTTGTAAAATGTGTAGCAAAACATACATAGGGGAGACATCTGATTTAACAAGTAAGAAAATTATCAGAAACTTGGATTTAAGTCAAAGACTGCACAAATTCCTCATTAACAATCACCGCAGAATATGTTCAAACACTCCATCAATATAAACGCATAAATCCATTGAGAAATGTCAACAATAGTACCAACCGAAAAATAATAGAATTCTTTCTGCATTGTCAATCTAATGAATTAATAACAAGCAACGGGGGTGAATAAAAATAGATTGCCAATAACGAATGAATAGAAAATCATCCAAATTTTTAATAATTGATCAAAAAAATGACTATCAAACTAGAACAATATCACAACGATGACCTGAAAACTCTTCTTCTTTTGCTGAAGAGGTTCTCGAAATGAGACAAAAAGCTTGCTAACTAAATGATTTTAATTAATTATTTTGAAAATCAAAAATGATACTAATCTTTGTGGAAGAAGTGTTAAAAATGTAAAAAGTTTTTCATAAATACCCAGGGTTCCTAATTTCCTAATATATATATATATATATATATATACTATTATATATAATATATATATAAGTATATAGGAATATAATTATGATGATGATGATGATTATTATATATATATAGTATAGTGATAAGGTAATATATATATATATATATAATATATATATTATGATTATCAGGGTGATGGGCGAAGTCCGGTAATCCGGATTTCGGATTCGAGGATCGCGGATTCGAAGCGCTGTCGAGATTCCGAGATTCGTGATTCGGATTCGAGATCCGAGAGGTGTCGCTGATATCTGGAGTGTCGGATTCGGATTCGGATTCGGAATCGGATTCCACACACCCGGATTCGGATTCGGATTCGAATCCGAAGGTGCTTGATTCGGATTCGGGTTCGAACATTTTTACACATACGGATCGGATTCGGGAGCGTGATTCCGAATCCAGAATTCGGAATCCCGAGCTATTTCTTGTTTCTACAGGATTTCAAAAAAAATCATAAAAAAAAAAAAAAAAACGTGAAAACAGAAATAATTGGCATCACATGTTAGGACCAATCCCAGGAGTGCTTTAGAGCCATATCAAGATTGCCATTATTTCTATTATATTGGCTAATCAATAACGCATAAGGAGAAGTAGTTACTCTGAATACATTGGAAAAACTGATAATTATATATAGTGGATGCATGTTAAAAAAAAATAATTTTTTTTTTGATTTTGTTAATGTTAATTGTGAAATGTTTAATAAATTGAAATATTTAGTTAATTAACTTCTTAAAAAATTATAAAAACGAGTTACAGAATTGAAGAATTCATTTTAGCAGTTAAAGCTTAATAAAGAAAATTATTTAAATAATATATATATATATATATATTATATATATATATTATATATATTATATATTTATATATTATATAGTATATATATATATATATATTATAATATATATATATATATTATATATATATATAATATATATATATATATATATATATGATATTATATGGTCAGCCTCTAGAAAGCTTACACAGGGCTGCGGAGTCGTAAAATAATTTTTACGACTCCGACTCCGACTCTTAAAATTTCAAAAGTCTGAAAATAAATCTTTAATAGACTCCGAACTCCATTAAACAAAAATTTCGTACTTCGACTCCAGCAGTCAAATTCAAAATTTTACCTCTGACTCAGTTTAGTGCTTACAAGTTTACACAAAAAAAAAAAATTTTTGTTTCAACAAACTATTTTTTTTTCGCTTGTTTTTGGAAATAAAAAAATAAACAACTTTCCAAATGAATACTAATGTCCAAATGTTCATAAGGTAAAATAACCGTAAAGCATCGAAGTGTAGCGGATATCCGCATCTCATACTTTTTCCTACCCGCATCCGATTTGCATTCAGCATTCGCATGAAATTTTTTTGCGGAGAGCGGATATAATTCATTTATGAATTATGAGACTAAATGTTCTCAAACTTTCTGTAACGCAAATGTTCAGACTCGTTGGAATAGTTGGTAACATATTGCTTGAGAGGAGAGGAGAATAAATGAGCTGTCTCCCCTTATGCTTGGAACAAACACAAAGGTGAAAGGCTTGAACAGGTGATGATAATAAGATTTTAGGTAATTGTATTACTCTTCTTAAAGCGTTTGAAGAGGTAACTAAGAATATTAGCTCAGTAAATTCTTGTTTGTCAGACGGAATTCCTCTAGTTGCAACGATGAAAGCTGTGCTAAATGCTGCTATAAAAAAGTAGGGACTTTCAAGTGCAGAAACACTAATTGCGGAGATAATTAATAAAAGATTTCAAGAATCTGAAAAATCGATTAGGCATGCTGCAACTAGTAACTTTTGCTGGATCTAGATAGAACCAAATTTCTTGAACCACGTGTTTTCACAAAGGGTTAAATTTTATTTAGTATCCTATGGGATGAAATGCTGCTAAAGCCAGAAATTTCACAAGCCAATAAAAAGGAAAAGATTGCAGAAACAGACACGCATTTACTATCTGTTAGCGAAGCCATGAGAATGCATAAACGTTCTTTTGGCTTCTAGCAGGGATGAAGAGTCTTTTTCAGAGGTGTCAAAGGACACTCTGTATTGATCGAAAGTTATCAAAAAAGCGAAAACTCATTGGAATCGGATAAAGCATCCATTGTTTGATGTGCGTGATAATTGTAAAGTTTTTCACATCTTGCAAGAACTCTGCAGGGAATACGTAGGCATGTCCTTCAATATAGTGGCAGTTGCGACGCATTTTTTCTAAGGATGTAGATCTCAATTTGTACGAAGAAAAGAGAAGCAAACTTTCCCTTTAAAGGGCTCAGAAGATTTTTTGTTTGTTTTTAAAAAAACATAATTTGAGAATTATTAGATTTCAAGTATTATTCTATATATAACCTTCTTTTTTCAAATGGGTTTTGAGATGGGATAAAGAAGATTGTGGGGTGAAAAGATTGGGTCCATATTCGCAATCTGGGAACACAGGTCAATATAGTATATTACTATATATATATAATTATATATATATATATATATATATATATATATAATATATAATAATATATAATATATATATTATATATTTATATATATAATAGTATAATCTTAATATATATATATATATATATATATATGACTTATATATATATATTTAATATATATATATCAGAACTCCCAGGAAGGGCTTTCGCCTGTCAGTTGGTCCAACATCTTCTTCTGGCCCTGAAACTCTTACCTAGAGCATTTTAGAAAACCATTCTTTTCGCAATTGTTTCCGATGCTAGTCCTCTGGTTAATACTCTAGGTAGGGTTTCGCCTTTCCTGTAGAACTGCATTTTCTTTTCATTTAATCTTACCCAAAACTCGTTCACCCACGTGCTGAGGTCTCCAGAAAGTCTTTTCTTCTTAGGCCCATAATATGTCACTAGCTGGTTCAGAGTAATACAAGCAAAAGGAAACGGACCAGAGTTGCTAGCTCTGTCACCTATGACATTGCGAAGAAAATCTTCACTTGTCATGACAGGTACGAACTTCCAACCTTCTTTATATATATATATATATATA
>JABUQX010032578.1:5000-55000 GCA_015478945.1 Trachelipus rathkii
AATATATATATTTTTCTTTCTCATCATATCTCGTTCTTCTACTTATTCAATCATATTCATTTATTTACTGATTTCTATATCAGATAAGCATATATGCATAATAACTATATATTATCATAAACACTATTTGTCATTATAAGATGCTTATTATACCTATATATTTAATCTGTATAACTTGTTGCAATTACTCATAAAAATAACCTATTAATTATAATATTTATATTCTCATTTCTCACTTACTCATATATATCTAATTTTCCCTAACTAATATTTTATTGATTTATAACTGTGATAATAAGATATTTTGATTCGCACATAATAGTCTACTATACTTATATCATAAACTGTCACATACTTTGTTATCTTTCAGGTACATATGTTAAATCACACGTGTTGATTTCTCAGTGATACTCTTCAAATGAAACAGAACAGAGCTTCTTTATAATGTACTCACATAATAATACCAATAAGCATATAATTAATATATAATCATACTTATAATAATAAATATAATTAACTATAAATATAATAAATTATGTTACTCCATTTAATATAATCACTATAGATATAATAATACATTAATACATATTATCCTTATCAATATTTTAATTAATTATTTTAATAATTAATGTATATAAATTAATATTAGCATCTAGTTGTGTTGGTCTATGCACGTTGGATATATTCTCTCTAACGTTACTGTAATATTTACGGAATTTTTATTCATTTTCTCATATTTTATATTTATTTCTTTGGTGTATATATTGAACATAATAAAAATACACTTGGACTAAGTATTTATAGGTCTACGTAATTTTGTCTTTAATGTTTATTTTTTCTTTTTTTAAATAAAAGTAAACAATTACGTGTGCTATCAGCGCTATACGGAAAAACTTTCTCTAGGTAACTCTTATAATAGTGATCCGACTTAGATTTTCGTGAACCACGACCAAATGGTTGTCTATGTCTGAGCTTTTTTTCAAAAATCAGATGCTCTTAATAAATAAATTAAATAAATAATAATAATAGATAATAAATATAATAATCAATGTAATGAAACTTAGTTATTCAAATAATATATTAATATAATAATATAATAATAATAATTAATAATAATAATAAATTAATATAATATAATAATAATAACAATATTAATTATAATATTAAAAATATGCGATTTTATTTTCGTATGATTGTATTATTTTATTTTTTGTTTACAAAATTTTATGATTTTTTTTAATTATCATTTATATAATCTTTCTCAAAATTATTATAATATTTTGATAAAGAGGCATGATTATGGGTATGGACTTTTTTTATAATATATTTATATTTTTATTATTTATATTTAGTTATATATACATCGATTATCTTACTGCTTATTGTTTAGAAGGATGAATAGAGTTTGCTTGTGATAGTGCATATTATTTATTATTTAATTATTATTATTATTATATTTTATTATTATTATTTATTAATTATTATTATGTTAATTATTAATTATTATTATATTTAATTATTATATAATTATTATTATTATTTAATTATAATTAAATTAAATTAAGTTAGTAGTTAGTTAGTAGTTAGTAGTAGTAGTAGTAGTGATTATATGTTAGTAGTAGTAAGTAGTAGTAGTACCTAGTATTAAGTACAGTGACCTAATATACTTATAGGTAGTACGTTATAATAATAATTCCAGTTAGTTATAGTAGTAGTTAGTAGTAGTAGTAGTTAGTAGTCAAAGATCATTATAAATAGTAATGGATAAATATTGTGAATATGGTTTATTTATTATTAATATAAAATAGAATATAAACATACATATATATATATATATATATTAATTACTTTATAAAAATTATTTGAATAATTTAAAGTAAAAACAAAATAATGTAATATATAAATATAAGTATTTATAATGAATATATTGTTTGCTAAGTGGTCAATTCCTTGAGTCTAATTATATACAACGCGCTGTAATAATGATATCTTACTAATGTATTAGTTATAGTTGAAGTAAGTCATTGATATACTTAAATAAAAGGGAATACTGGCGTCATACATACTAATATCTTCAATTAGTATATAATTTACTATATACTATTATATAATTATATATTTATATATCATATATATATACGTATATATAGAACATATACATATACTTACGCATATATATTATTTTTCTATTAAACTATTATAATAATTAATATCGATTATTTTATACACTAATAAAAATTAATATATATATTATATATATCCGTTTTCTCTTACTTACTATCTAAATTGTACGAATGTATAAATGCATGGATGTCCTATATATATCTATATATATCTCTTACTATCTCATATCTAATATCATATACTCTTATCCATATACATATATATATTATATATATCTATATTTATTATATCATATTATATTATATATATATATACCTATATATATATATATATATATATTATATATATATATATATATATTCTTATCTACTTATACTATATATATATATACATATATAATATATATATTATTATATATATATATATATATATATATAATATATATATATAATTATATACTATATCATATATATATAATATATTTTATAATATACTATTATATATTATATATTATGTGGTAAAGGGAGAGCAATTCAGGATTATACATATTTCTCTGCTGGTAGAATCTGGTTCCTAATCAATATGCGATATGACCTCTCCTACTTATAATATATTTATCTATATAATACTCGGAATAGTTACTTATTATTATTATTATTATCCCTATTAATATACTAATATATTATATATATATATACTTTGGTAATTATTAATTATATTATTATATATTAATAATATATATTAATATATATATGGATGGATATATTATATTAATATAATATATTAATTGGTATGTAACGTATATATGAGTATAGGTTATTGTGTTTGTGTGTGTTCGTGTGTGTGTTGCAGAATGGCGTGTATTAAAAATGTTGTGTGTTTAAAGTAGCTCAGATGAAACAATCTTTAAGGGTAAAAGGCGTGTTAGGTGTGTTTATTAGAAGAATTGAGAAAATGTGTGGTGTGAAAGAAGGAGTCATTGGAAAAGATGGAAGATTTAAGTCGGTTGTTAATAATGGCATGTATTTTAAGTGGTTAGTGTGGTATATGATTGAATAAATCAACTCGGCTGGGATGAAATCACGAAGAAAAGTATGGGATATTGTTAAGTCAGTAAATAGAGGAATGTTGAGGATGAAAATGTGAGTTTGGCAGAGCTGAGAAGAAAGGTAGGATGCAATAATAAGGTATAATAATAAATGTAGTGAATGGCGTTGGTGGGTTTTTGTGAGAGGATTAGTTTGTGGGCCTGCTCTGTTGGTGCCAAGTACTATCACAAGGAATGAACCCACATTGACGAGATATAGCATATAAGTGTAGTTATGAGTATTTCACGAGTCCCGTGAATGCTCTAGGTTGAAAATTTTTTTTCTGCATTAGGGACACGAAATTACCAGTTCTTAACTAATAAGAATATAGTTTAAATGGGGGGCGTAAAGCTCGGGCTTTCTTTTTTCGATTTGCGATCATATTCTTACTAAAACCTAATTTTTTTCTGTTTCCATAAGGGGCATTATGTTAATGCACCTTACGTTCTATGATCTTGGGCGAGAGAGAGGTTTGATTTTATGATGATGATGATGAAAAATCTGGTTGTTTATTATTTATTATTAATTGTATTTTAATTATTATATTTTATTATTATTATTTATGATTATTATTATTAAATTATTAATTATATATTATTATTATTATTTTTATTATTATTAATTTAAATTGCAAAGTTCTTACTTAAAATTACGACAAGAGATAGTTCCATCGTCATAAAATTTCAAGATTTTAAATTCAATCGTTTTTTTAAGTTTTTTCAGCTTTTTGTATATAATTTTAATGTTTGAGTAATGGACACGATCGGTAGTTTTGAGCGATATACCCTTCTAAGGATGTAAAGTTGGATATACTTTCACATGAAACAGAAAAAAGGTAAAAAGTTTTAGTCTCACATCATTGGACAAAAGTTTGAAAATTTGAATTTCTTCGTATTGTTCGATCCAAGTACTTTTTACGTCGTCACAAGCTCTCATATGCTGCTTTAAGCTTACTACATATATTTGTGCATGAATAAGTTTATAAATACATTATTATATTTATTATTAATTATTATTATTATTGTTAATATATTATATAATTATTATTATATATTATTATTATTATTTTATTATTATTAATTATTATTATTATTATTATTATTATATAAACACTTAAGCTAGTTAGAAAATTTGAATAAATTTCAGGCTGTTTTTCGGCGGTTTCTATTTGCAGAATTAAAATTATTATCAATATATATTACATCAATCTCAATCATTTCTAATGTAGTATTAAGATGGGTGATATATATATATATATATATATATATATATTATTATATATAATATATATTATATTATATTATAATTATATATATATATATATATATATTATATATATTTTATATATATAATTTGGTGTTATGTTTAGTATGTGTGTGTAGATGTGTGTGTGTTGGTATGTACAGGTTCGCATTTTAATGCCAACTTCAACGTTTTCAATTTTGTTTGGGAATATATATTTTGTTTGCTTATTTAAAGGTTGCGGAAAAATTTTAAAAAAAAAAAAAAATTGTTATTAAATGAGAATTCTATGGTGATTGTTTCCTTTTAGAGAGAGAGAGAGAGAGAGACGAGAGAGAGAGAGAGAGAGGAGAGAGGAGAGAAGAGAGAGAGAGAGGAGAGAAGAGGAGAGAGAGAGAAGAGAGAGAGAGAGAGGAGAGCTCACTCTGCAATAGTCAACAGGATACTTAAATTCCATTTTTAATAACACTTATTTTAACGTAAAATTATTCAAACGTCCGTGTTACATGGTTCATATCGACCTTGATCTCTCAACATATGTATGCAAAATATTTTATAGGTAATATTATAATTAATATATATATATATATATATATATATATATATATATATATATATATATATATATATATATATATATAAGGGTAATATTATATATAATATAGATAAATATATTAACTATATATATGTAATATATTATATATATATTTATATATATAATTATAGTGTGGTGTGGTGTGTGTGTGGTGTGTTGGGTTTCTGCTAAAAGAAACAGTAACTTAAATTTAAGATTCTGCAAGCCCCTGACATATTTATTGCACTTGGGTTCGAACTCATTTATAAAAGCAACTATTCTTAATATTTATTTGTAATTTTATTTTTGTGGGGGAAGGGCGCGAGCGATTTATTCATCTTTCTTTACTTTTTCAACGAAGGCATACTAAATTAAACTACAAATTAATAAAAATTGAAAATTCAATCCCATTTACAGAGTATGATAAAAGAATCATTCACTATTTGGTCAATATATTTTATATATATTTATAGTATATACTGGGTATTAGGGTAGAGTATACATATTAATTTAGTTGTGAAGCTCAATATTAATTATTGTATATATTTTTATATTGTAGTACTTATTTATTATATATATATATTTATATATTATATATTATATATATATATATATACTATATGTAGATATTAAAATGAAGGAACAGTTGTTTCTGCATTATAGAAGTGTAGTTTATGGTATAAGGGATGAGCAGCTACACGATCACAAATTAGGATTTAGAATAAAGGAAGCATTTTACTATCATGAAGCAATAAGAGAAATATTATATTGAATCACCAAAGTTTGCCAGGCTTACTTCAAGCTGTTGCTTGTGTCATTCTGGAAGAGATACTTTACAATGCATAACTATGAGATGTGTTTCTTGTCTCCATCCTTCTCAATTCGCCCTTAGGCATATATATATATTATTATACGATATATTATATATATAGTATATTAGTAGTAGTTATATATATATATAGGTGTATATATATTAGTATATATATAGTATATATTATTATATAGTATATATATATTATATATATATTATATATATATAGTCTTTCAATAAATATATAGTAGGTAGTAATAGTATTATAGTATATATATATATGAGTAGTATATATATATATATTTTATAAAATATACAGATATATGTATTATATATATATACTATATATATATTATGATATATATATAGTATTTAGTTACTATATGTATATATATATATAGCTAGTATTATATATATAGTAGTGTCATATATATATATATATAAGTAGCTATATGATAGTATAGGCCCCGTTTTCGATTTCACTTGCAACCACTTCTCTCTTCTGTTCAACTAAACATATTTATAGTTGGTTTTTCATACAAACTTTTAATGGCTGCTATCAGGTCTTCCATACATCGGATCTTCTAACACTCTTCACAGTTTTCATATTTATTGCTCTAATCCTTTTCTAAGTTCATGCAGTTCAGCATTATGCCTTTCAGTTCCATCTAGTGATTTTCTTCTGTATTATATATATTATATATAGTATATAATGTATATTAGTATATTATATAGATGTAAATATTATATTTGGTATTTAAGTATTAATATATATAGTAGCAAGTTATATAAATATTAAAGATATATATATATATTATATAATATATATATAATTATATATATTATATATATATTATATATATATATATTATATATATTATTATATATATATATATATATTATATATATATAGGTGTAATATATATATATATATAATATATATATATAATAATGATATATATATATATATATATTAAATAAAAGTTCGATTATATATGGATGATCAATGTAAGATTATTGATTTAACTCTTAATTATTATTGAATTGTCGTAGACGTGTGTCAGTATTTGTTTTTTATACATGTCTATTATGCATCTTTCTACGGCAATAATGTAATGTGTTGCTTGTTCCTCTTCATCATGTTCACTATAATAACAACGTACAACAAAAGACTTTTATTTTCTCACAACAAAGTGTCTTGTAAAAGGTTTTGCTTCTTGAGTAAAACACTAACCACAATTCCTTGAAAGGTCAAAACGTAAACGGTTAAGACTCCTTAAAAAGTTATTAGATTTTTCAAAAATTCTTGTGTTTGCACGTGGTTTGGGTCGCAGTCTCGCGAATTATAATATATAATATATATATATATATATATTTTATATATACAGGTTGTATATATATTATATATATATATATATATATATAATATATTATATATATATATATATATATTATTATATAGTATATATAATATATTATATATTATGGTAATAGTCTACTTGAAACGCCTACACGTTAATGAATGTAAATTAGTAATGTATCGCATATCGAAACGAAAGTTTAAATAAAAATAAGGATTTTTAGGGTAAACGAAAATAGTTTTCAAGGAATTTAAAAGGGTTTTAACGTGATTCTGTTTGGCGGACTAGTTTTTTTGGGGTATATTGAAATTAATAAATATATTGGAAAAAAGGTGTGTTAATAGCTCAACGTCAGTATCTATTTTCAAGAGATAGTGTACGCTGCGGCTATCAGCAACTGTTGATGTGTCAGTGATGTGCGTATTGCATATAAAAAATTATTGTTGAAATCATACTTAAAATTATTTGCTATTAAATTAATTATTAAAAATTATTAATTTATTAAAATTAATAAAGCATAGTTAATAAACAAGGAATATAAGAGGTTAACACCTTAAACGTATCTTAACTAACCTACCTAATACTAAAAGTAACGTAAACGTAACCTAACGTAACCTAGCCTAGCGTAACCTTAGTAAACGTAACTAACTAACTTAACTTAACTTAACGTCTTACTAACCTCAATTTCACCCTTAAGCTATTTATGTATTATGAGGCTACCTGCAAAAAAAATTTAATTATGTAACATTGAATTAACATACTATGGCCGTTTAAGTTTATTTTCCATATATAGTATATAATATATATATATAGTATTATAGATATATATATTATATTTATATATTAATATATTATATATATATGATATTATATATAATATATATATAGGTATATATATATAATATTATTTTATATATATTATATATATCTATAGCCACCCACTCAGTAGGAGAGAGGAGAGTCTTTTTTTCGAGGTTGGCTGCTTCTCATAGCATTATTTGGTTTACAATGAAGAAAACATTGATAGAAGAATATAAGAGGAAGAATTGTTTAACATTAAAGAGTGAACAGGAAGCGAAAATCTGCCATTCATGTTTGATCTAATCTTTAAGAGTTCTTATGGAAGAAAAACTAAAAGATTTGGTGGCAACATTTGCGTTCCTCCTTTAAAAATATATTTTGAAAAATACGATTTCGATTAAAATGTCGAAGAGGAAAGGAATTCTTTATAGTGGTTTTAATGCACTGCATAAAATCTGAAGGCACTGTTCGGGGTCTGCACAAACTTAAGCAAGCTAAGGAAAGGCGTCGTAATTTAATGGACAGATTGCCGCGTAAAGTCGAGGTCAGGAAGCATTTTATTTTCGTTTGGAAAAGACATTTAAGTAATGTTTTTCAAATTGTTTCTCAAACAAGTCCAATCTGGAATTTCAACACAGCTCAGTTAGAGCGAATATTTTGTTTTTTTCCTTCTTTTTTGATCTTTTAAAATATTATTATTATTATTATTATTATTATTTATTATATTAATTATTATTATTATTATTAATTATTTATTATTGATTATTATTATGTATTATTATTATGTATTATTATTATTTATTATTATTGTTATTATTATTATTATTATTATTATTATTATTATTATTATTATTAATTATTATTATTATTTGATTATTATTATTATTATTAATTATTATTATTTTATACAGATGAGAATTTTTTTGACTACAGGCTCGGTCGCTCTTAAGTTTGGGTTTCCTTGTCGCTTTTTTCATGTTTTCTGTGAACTAATAGAGCGTGAAATGTTTGTTTTGCGCGGTATGTAATTGCTTGCGGCACGTGGATCAACTGGGTCAAAGAAGGATAAGAATAAATTATTTATTTTATTCTTCTGTACTAATTTTGATAAACTTTATGAATTTCTTGAGTCAATTTTAATTTTTGTGGTGTGTGTGGTGTGTGGTGTGGTGTGTGTGATTTCGTGTTACCTTTTGATTATAACTAACTTGTTTTAGGTTCGTGTTTCTTTTTGTTTTGGGGATTAGAAGTGGGATTGGACAAAATATAATGGGTAATTGTTAAAAGTGCGTTTTCTGTTGACTGTGTTGTGACACTCAAGAGGGAGAAGTCGTATATAGGTTAATGGCAGTGGCTGCATGATATTATGCTAATAGGACATCTCTTTCAGCACGACATTAGCATCACATACTCTCACGCACACACTCGTTTGTGCTATAGTCTGATCTCCTTCTTGAGCTACTCTCTCTCTTCTCTCATAGTTACTGCCTAATATACTAGACATTGAAGCTACTTCTTCCGGTGTGTGTGTTCGCTCTCTCTCACAGCATACTTGCATCTCTTCTCTTCTCGTCTCTCATATAATATATATATATATATATATAGGTATATATATATATATGATTATTATATATTATAAGTATTCAAAAAATTTAACAGTATATAGTTTCTTGGTATTATTATATTATATATATAGGTGTCTGTGTGTGTGCTATGTCATTCTGGAGTTCTGCTGCAAAGAACCCTTTCAGAATTGGGGAAAAGCAAATTCAGTCATAAATTGAAGGCTCCTGTTCATGATGAGGTTTGAAATTTTATTACGTATAAGGTAGGGAGAAAATAAAGAAAGGAATATATGTAGCATATTTACAGAATGCAAGAAAGAATTTGTAAAGAGTTTTATGATTAGAATGGCAGAGAGCGAGATAGAAAGGAATGTAGGGTTGTGGCAAGCGAATCGCACGAGTATTCATCAGAGCGTGGGTATGGGGGGGGGGGTGGTTGGTGGCAGAAAGGCATAAATATATTTTGTAATAGCGATGTTATGAGAAGTCTTACTGAAGTGTGTCTCAGCTAAAGTGGAGAGGCCTATAGAAAGAAAAGCAGTAGTTCTTACCATTTTAAGAAGAACAGTAAGAGAGGAATCACCCCACTGACCCTGATTTGGGATATGTACTCCATTCAAAGACTTAGGACGACAGCAATTGGGGAAGGGCTAAGAGGCTCTGCTCTGAAGACGCCTCAAGACGATTACTTTCGTAGGATCACAATGTAATTCTTCAAAGGATGATTCCAAAAAAAAGGAAACAGAAATAATATTAAGGACAGGAAGGTTTGATTTGTAAGTTTCTAAAAATGTATTTTATGGAGATTAACTTGAGTAGTCAGAAAAAAATAATCAATTTTGAATTTTAAAGTCTTAAACCAACAATGTTACCAATGTTTAAATGATTGCAAATCTCATTTACCTTGTAGAAAACCTACTTCAAGTAGAAAGTATGTAAAAAAAAAAAAAAAAGAAAAATTATTGTTAATGATTATAGTAATGATAGATTGGTTCCTATTTGTAGGGGGATGTAGTTGTTGTGGTTTCGGGGTTCGTTAAATGTCATAGGGGTAATAGGACTTCTTTATATATTTTTTGTGTTTTTTTACTAGTTTTTCATGGTTTTCAAGAGGGTATATTTCGGCTACCGAGTGGCAGGAGTCGGGTTCCTCGCTTCCGGGGGAACTACGCGTGTAGACTATTGCGGCCACTTGCGCGAGGGAGGGTCGTTCCGAACCCCGTCTGCTCGTGGTGTTGATGGCTTTGCGCTATTTGGGTTGTCGCGGGGTCTCCACCCTGTCCATAGGGGTTTATTAGGAAAACTCCCTATGTTCCGGCGTTCGCGCTCTGAGCCCCCTAGTGGTTGCGCGGTATAAAGCAAAATTTAATATAGAAAGTCTATTATTTTAACGAAAACCATTTCTCGAGTTCTTTCTATTCCATATCTGACTTATAGATTATTAACAAGTAATTTTTTTTATTATTATTTTTTTTATTACATTGGTTAGTGTGTAAAAATTTTACAAGGATTCAAAATGTATTCCTTTTCGCTGTAGACTATTGTAGTTTTGAGATATAATTTTTTGTATTTTATTTTTTTTTTTTTTTTTTTTTTTTTTTTTTTAAGCATTTTTCAAGAATATTGATTCAGAATTGTCCAGGAATGTATTTCTCGTTACTGTAGCATTAATAGGTTTTAAGATACATATGACGGCTATAACAGACGCTGCCCTATATATATAATTATTATATATATATATATATATAAGGTGTATAATATATATTATATAGTTATATTATATATAGGTATATAATACATTTAATAGATAATATGATATATATACTATATAATGTATATATATGATTATATGGTATATAATATATGACGTTATGTAGTATATAGTACTGTTATATGTATCTATGGAATATATAGGTTGTTATTATTATTGGGAGTTATATAGTATATGTATATGGTGATATAGTAGTTATATATAATAAGATATTATTATATATAGTATATATATATATACTATATATATGATATCTATTTAGGTATATCTATATATTATTTCGTTATATAGTGATAGGGTTATTGGTGATATATATGTATATATTAGTATATATTATTAGTTTATTATGTATATAGTAAAGAAATATATATAGTATGAATATGAATATATATATGTTTATGGTATATAGTATATTAATATATAATATATATATATATTATTATATATATAATATATAATATTATTATATATGTTATTATATATTATATATTGTAATATTAATAGTATACTAATATAATATATTATATTTAGTGATATTATATTTAGTATTATTAATATATATTTGTATAGTGAATGACTATGTATGTATTACTATAGTTTATTATATTACCAAGTTCAGATTAATATATGTGATGCGAGTGTTTTATATGATATTATATTAGTAGTAGTTATATATATATTATAGGGCCGTAGTTGTATGGGTATATATATGTAAATATACATATATATGTATTTATATAGTTATAATAATAATATCATTTCTTATAGTTGTGATTATATATTTTTTATATGATAGTAATATTGATATTATTAGTATATATTATTTATATTGTATAGTATTTAAAGATATTAGGCTATATAGCTATTATTATATAGTATTTATAGTATTATTTATGTAAACTTCAACTGTCTCGGTTTATTTTATATTTAGGTATATATTTAGTATAATATTATATATACTATATATAATATGGTGATATTTTAGTATTATATATATTATATTATGATATATATAAGTATTGATTATTATTTTTTATTAATATATTATGTATATTTTGAGTAGGAATTGATATTATGTATTATATGATATTATTATATTATTATATATATTATTATATATTATATTATATATAGTTTATATATATTATAGGTGTAGTGGATATCCTCATCCGGAATTAGACATTTGATATTTATATGTATATATAATATATAGTGAGAGTAGTATTCTTTATATAGTTGATTATATATATTAGTGTATATGTATATGATGGATGTATATATATATGTATTTTAGTGTTCTATATATATGATTTTGATTGTGTGATATATATGTTAGGGATATATATGTGTATAATTTGTGTATGTGTTTGTTTGATAGTTATTTAGTTATTTATTATATATATAGTATGAATAAAGTATATTAATTAGGTTATGATATAATATATATATAGAGTGTTAGGTGAGTTGATTGGGTACTATATATGTGATTATATGTATTATGAGTGACTAGTCTTTATTGAGATCGCTGAGATGGTTATATATACTATTAGGTGGTAGTTGTTTGATTTATAATCTTTTTGCATGTAAAAGTAGAAAGATATAAAAGAAAATTAAGCCGAATATAAGGTGGTTAACTCAGTTTGAATTCCTTTAAGTATCTGAAATCCAAAATTATGTTATTACGGGTAGACCGCATTGTATTTAAGGACTAACATTTTGAGTTGTATAGTGATTTTGAATAGTACTCACGGTTAAACTCAGTAAGGGTATATTTTTTATTGCGATTAATTGAGTCATTTGAATGATAAGTTATTATTTTTATTTATTTATTATGTATTTTTACAACTTCTCGGTAATTGGGTGAGCGCGAAGACGGTTTTTGCCATACAAGGCGTTTCTACATTTCGAAAGTACGACAACGATATATTAATATCGTAAAATAAACGATTGATTGATGATCATGGTTTGTTATACAATTTATTTGGACTAAGCCTGAATTAGTATATCTGATAGGTCGCCTATTGGTCCTAAATAAGATGTTACAGAATATCCGTTATTTTGTTGTGTTGCTTTAAATATTTTTATTCATATGTATTGTCCTTGTAGAATTTTAAATATTCATAAAACTATTTATTGAAAGGAATTCTGGTACGAATTTTTCCAAGTCCGACAAGGGGCTGCCCACAACTAGTGATGCAAATTCAAGTACTCCCGTTATTTAATTGTTCAACGTTCTTATTATGTACCTTAAATTTTAACTGTTTTGCCGTCAATCTATTTTCTGCGGGTGTTAATTAACGTACTGTAAGATATTTTACACAGTTATTTAACGGATGTTCGTGAAAGCTAAATCAACTTTTTATATTAAATTCACACTATTATAATGGTAAATAAGTTTTTTTTTTCACTTGAAGGAAAACTGTTCATTAATAATTTTAAAGTCTTGAGCAAGCCTTCCCACAAATAATGTTGTGCAGTAAATTATGTGCAAGTTGTTCGACCTGCGAAGTAAAGCGTCAGTAAGTCACTGAGAGAAAGAGATGTATCAACCAAGACTTTCCATATAATCATTTCTCCAGAATTTTTCTAATAGAAATTGCGTTCCATGATATTTTTATTTAAAAATTGAATGATTTTTTAAATTCTAGGACCAAAAAATAATCTTGGCCGTATTCGTATTAATCGAATTCGGCACAGGATCAAAGATGGCGGTGTATGATAGGGCTCTTACAAAAGGCTTCTTATTACTTCTACCATTCATCTGCCTAAATTTTATCAACAAAAATATCGATCGTCTTTTAACAAATTTGTATAAATATAATTTTGGTGCGTTAAACACGTATGTCTATGAATTGAATATCTGAAATACTAAATTAGACCAGCATTCCACATGTTCATACTGTGAAATGACGTCATGACGCCTGACGGCTTTTTGTTGCCACTAAAAGTTTAATTTCACACGTCGTACGCCTGGCAAGATCTTTGTCAAAATTTAGCTCACCTTTGCCTTTTTATTTGAACTTTCAAAGGCATAAATTTAAGGATTTGTTTTTAAATGACTTAACGCATGTTAACTTTTATTATTATGTATTTATTTATTATTATCATTCTTATTATTCTTATTCTCATTCTCTATATACTATTAATTTTAAACGTGCAAAAAAAAACGGTTCCAATATTTCGTATCAATTTGTTGAAGATGTTGGAGCAAACATATTTTTGAAACTAACATCCTTTCGCCATTACGGTCCGGCAACATTTTGATTTCCTATATTCTTAATGAAAAGTTTTTATATTAATAAATTAGTTTTTTAATTTGCTTTTTATCTTATCATATTAAACAATAAACAGCCCGAAAAATACCGGTAACGGTTTCAGCTATAATTTTGTCATTCATGATTTTTTCGCTTGGTTTCCTTGGGTCGATGCGAAGCGACCCTCTTGGCGTGTAGACGTGCTCAGGGACCAAATGTCTTGCTCCGTTAAGGAGCATGAGCCAAAGGCTTTGTTATTATTTATTATTATTTTATTATGTATTATTTGTTATTTGTTATGCATTGACTTTTTTATTATTTATTATTACGATTATAAATAATAATAAAATATATAATAATATATAATATAACTAATAATATAATTATGTAATAATAATAAATTATCGAACATTCATCGATTATGGCAACGTACCCTATCACATTAAAACTTTCAGTTAAGTTTTCATGAAAATCGGAAAGTGTCATTGAAAAATAAATGGAAAGAAAAAAAATATCAGAACATGAAACTGAAAAAGGTTACGCAATTAATTCAGTTCAATTTTCAAGCATTCAACACACTCTTATGCCCTACTGCTATTTATGAAAAATTTGTTAATTCGTAGTCCTGGGGTTGTGGATGCATATTCTAATTTAATTTTACCATTACTCTAATAGTTTGGTGTTCCAGGGGCGGAGGGACCCATAGAAGAAACGTGTTCGTGTGCCATGCGATTTGTAACGGTGTCTTTCAAGGGTAATAAGCTTGCTCTACATTAAACAACATTTAGGTCTAAATGTATTTGAATGTCGCAATTATTAAAGAGACTTCTTAAAATTGAGTGTTGTAGCATCTTCAACTCAATTTCAATTTCTGGATGAATCTTAACTATAACATTGGTCTGTCTTAGTCTTTCGTATTTCTATTCTTGCGCTGATGCTTCATAGAATTAGGACATATTGACATTTGGTTATTGGGTGTTGATAAGTCCTTACGGTTGCGGTGTAGGTTGGTTCATGTTGCGTGAACATGTTTAATATAATTAGTTTGTTGACCCCTTTACTCGATAGGGCATGTGGTTTCTTATTGTCTCTCTATTATAATCTAACCTTGCTATGGTTGCAGTCTGTTAGCAACTACTGCGGTAGGCTGCATGGGATAGGCGTTTGCGTAAATAAGACCTAACCTAATAATATATAGTGTATATTATATATGTATGTACTCATATTAGTTAACACATGTATATATGTATTAATACAATGCGTATATTTTTTAGGTGTTGTTTATATATTATATTGTGATATATGGGGTACAGAAGCTCCAACTCACCGTTTCTCGCGTCCGTGTTAACTGGAGTGCGACCAGCGATCTCCAGGCGACTGGGGCGACAGGCCAAGCAGCGCTACGAAAGTCTCATTTGCTCAGAATGTTAGCCCTCAGAACAGGACTGACCTAAATGTGTTCGGCAAACCGGATCGAAAATTTTGGACTATAGAAATAATATTTGTCTATATGGGAATTTGCACAAGTTAACGGTGAGTACGCTGAGAGGTAAGGATGAGGAGATTGTAGAACTTAATGAAGGAGAGAAGATTGGACGTGATGGGAGTGTGTAAACGGAGATTAGCCGAGTTAAGAGGGAACTAGGTCAGAATAGCATAAGACGTATTATCTGAGATATAAGGGTGTTGCAAGAAAGAAAGAGACAACGATGTGGTGATCTTGGTGAAGACCGGATATCTTACAGATTAAAGAAACGATAATTGTAAAGCGAAGATTATTGGCCATTTACGATGAAGGTCATGAAGAGAGGATTGAAGTATAATCAAGCATACGCTCCCACATAGGGAAGACAAGGGAGGAAAGGAGAGATTTAGAGAAGAACTTCAACTGCTGTACGATAGGCTTGGAGTTGAGACTTATATCATAATTGGAGACCTGAATGCACATATTGGAACTAGAAGAGAGGAGGAAGAGAGAGTCATCCGGAGCCTTTCGGAGTGGGATACTGAAACGAAGAGGGGGAATCGTGATAGAGATTTTGCAGTGAGTAACCGATTTAATGCTTGTCATGAACTGCATACTTCCAACAGTGAAGAATAGTAAAAAGTGGACCTTCGTTTCACATGCGAGTGTGGACTTTAGAAAGATTAGCGTAAAAAGTCAATGAAATGAGATTTTATGATTTGACCAATAGAAAAGAAATATTCATTTGATGTGAAGGAGCGCTACCGATACGTATGGTATTCCTTTGGGATTCGGACCGTACAGAAGGTAATTGGATCTGAGGTGAGAAAGAGAGATAAGCGAGAATTAATTAAGAAAGAAGGTAGTTGCTAGAGGATATCTAAATGGACTCAGGCGCATACGAAGGAGAAATTTGATGAGAGCCTTGAATAAAGGAGAAAGAATGCAAGTAGGAAATATGAGAAACAATAGATGAAAATGAAATAAATTTAAAGGAAAATTTAAATGGAAAAAGATGATTTGGAGAAAAGAGAATAAGTAGAGGGAAGGAGGAAAATAGACAGCATGCTCATATAACTGAGTAAGAAATATTGGCATATGCAGGAAATGATGAAAGTAAAACACTGGAAGAAAATGGGATTGGATTATATTGAAGGCAGAAACTGATTGCAGAAGTATAAAAAGGAGTATGAATGCATCATGGGTAAAAATAGGGGGTCTGATCTGAAGGAGCACTTGATGGGAACAAAAAACTATAATCTAGTGGATTTGGTACCATATAAGAACCTCGATAAAGAAACCAGAAACGAACGTATAAGAATAAGGAGGTGAGATACTTGGTAGGGAATGACGGAGTGTTGATTAAGGTGAGAGAATACTTTTTGAGGAATTGTCTGTAGATTTGATGTTTGAGGAGATGGAGAGGGATATCGGAACGTGGTGAGGAAGGAGAAAGACGGAGGGATATTGCGGGGATTGAGTGAAATAAGCAGGCAATAAATACGCTAATGAATGAAAAAAGCCAGGAATATCTCTGATGGGATCGATCAAAATAATAATCAAGACTACGAGAAGGAGTGGAAGTATGGCTACTAGAATTGCTGAATGAGATTTGGTACAAAGAGAGAATACCTGACGAATGGGGTAGAGCGGTGATTTAAATATAAGGAGAAAGAGATAAAGAGAATTGTAACAACTAACATAATGACGTTTATTGAATGTGTTTTCAAGCAAAATATACGAGATAATATTGGAAAGAACACGTGAGAATCAAAGTTGAAGATAAACTAGTAAGTTGGCAGTATGGCTTCAGAGCGGGAATAAAAATATAAGAAATTTGACATTTTTCAATGAAAATGATGATAGTAAAAAACAATAGAGATGGATTGATAAAAACCTTGCCATGGGATGGGATAGGGTAAAGCGATTCTCGAGCATTGAACGAAGACAAGATGTATTTTCTGATTGCGTGATAATGTGGAAGAGATATATTATTGTATTGTCGTTTAAATGTAATACAGAACGAGTGAGCACTTGCAAAGACGCACTAAGGCATGGGTTACAATGTCATTCATCTTTACAATTGATCGTGAGACTTTTATTACGTTATATGTGTTGTTTGCGTTTAGTATTCAGGAGTATTGTATTCATATATCATTCATCGTTTAAAGACTAATCATATACAGCGAATTTGTTGAAAGACATTTTTGCTGTATAAATTTTAAGCAAATGACTGCCAATTGGGAAGTGGTAGAAGTAATAAGTTTTTGGTAAGAGGCCTATCATATACGTGCATTCTTAGATCCCATACACAGCCATTTTTGGATCAAAACGATTTGCAAGTACTCAAGTTACCAAAGGTCAAGCTTAATTTTTTCTTTGTATTTTTTTATTTTAGTAATGAACATAAATTTCTTCAATTCCATATTATATCGATATATACTTATTATATATATGTATTAATACTATATTATAGTATATTATGTATAATATTCTTATATATTATATATACTTTATTATATATATATATATTAGGTAATATGTATGGTAAAGAGTTACTTGACTACGCGCACACGGAACGGACTCGGATTAAAAAGAAGAAATCTTTCACGGTTAGTCCTCTATATACAAATTAAATAGACGTGGAGACAAATTGAAAAACAATAGAAAATAAGAAAAAATAAAAAAAATATCTAAAACTACAATAGCTATGGCGAAAAGGAATACATTTTGGACATCCTGGTAAAATTTTAGTAGGTATAAAAAAATGTGTTCTTCGAAGATGAGTCCAAGTATATTCCGGCACCGATGGCAGGATCGGGTCTCTCGGCCTTCGCGGGGAATCTATCGGGGTAGGACTAAGTTCCCCCCCTCCGTGATGGCTCATGGATGTCCGGGGTTTCCTGCGCCCCTCCCGCTAACGGTGGTAGGAAAATGCTCCCCCCTGTGTTCCCTCGTTCGGCTTCGAGCCCCCTACATTGCCGTGGTAAAAAAAAAAAAAAAATATATATATATAATTTCGTGCCTAGAACAGGTAAATATTGAAAAAAAAAAAAAAAAAAAAATTCTTTTTCGATTCCTTTAAACATCTATTTATGTATCATGGATGCTACTTTTGTAAAATAATAATTTTTTGATTTTTAGGTATTTTCGTGTGGCGTTAAGTAACTTTGTCCTAATATATATTATATAGTATACTATTTATATATATATATCTAATTAGTAGTATATATTATATTAATATATATAAGTAATAATATATGTATTTATATATTATATATATATATATTTTTTTTTTTTTTACAGATTACCACCACTCGCGGGCCTGAGCCCTTTTCAGTGAGGGGGCAGGAAATAAAATACCTGAAAGACTCCACCCAACCCATAGGCCTAACGCAAATTTTGAAAGGTGTGCAGAATTAAGTTTTTAAAGGAGGAAGATTAAATACAGTAGGAAAAACAGAGGATGGCAAGGATCCACAGAAAGGAAGTGGCTGGAAAGAAGGAGGCACCACACGAACGAGTTGGGATTTTTCAATGCTCACGTGGTGTGCGGTGTCAAAATCATGCCCGAGTCGGAGCATTGGCACCCCTCTGAATTGCGAGCGGGGGGCGACGCAAATGGAGTTGGAAAATGCGAGTGGCCAACGTCCCTTCTGAGCTATGTACTACGCGTGTTGTACGTAACTATTATGAAAATGAGATAGTGCGCAATCGTCACGTCGCAGATAGAGGGTCAAGAGAGTTAGGAAAGTAGGGGACAGTTAATTAATCTCTTAGCTTTAGACTCAACTCTGTCCAATAGAAGGGTGGAGCCGGAGCCCCCAGATGTTGAGAACCGTAGCCCAACAAGGACGAATAGGCCTTATAATTGGAGTAACTGTTCGGAAAGAAAAAATTCCCGCGCAACCTGAACAGAACTCCCAGTTTTGAGCCACCTTAGCAAAACCGTGGTGTGATTATGAGGTTTGTCCAAGATACTAATTTTTTTGATTGTTCCCTAGAAGATGTTTATGTGGTCAACAGGTGAGACGTTAGAACCGTTTTTTCGGGGGGGGAAAAAAAAAGGTAAAAAATAAGGGAAAGTTTTTGTTAGGAGGTTGTCTTTGAGTAGGGAGTAGTGTTAAAGGTAATGGTTGAGTTTCATGAAGAGTTGAATTTCACAAGTTGTGGCGCCCCATCTCGGAACTCGCACATCCAGGCGGCAAGAATATGAATCAGTAAGGCTGAAGACGGAGAGGCAACTCTAGGATGCCAAGGGGAGCAGATTTTGAATGAGTGGATAAAGGAGAGTTGCGTCGGCATAAGAGCGAACAGGAGTTAGAAGTACAGCTGAGTGGATCGTTGATGAAAAGTATAGGAAATAGAGTTCTGGGAGATAAAACAGAAACCTTGAGGAACACCACAATTAACAGGAAAGAGGAAGAAGTCGCTCATTCAACCAGAGCCGAATGGAGCGATCAGAGAGAAAAACTTGACAAGAGTAGCAAAGAGAAGAGGAACCAAAAGGAAGGAAGCTAGAGAGTGAGCGTACGCATGCCATACTCGACTCAAAAGCCTTTTGATATAATCGAGTGCCACCATCCTCCAAGACTCCCAAGTTCCCCTAAGGGCGAAGACATAATCAGTAAATACGGATAGCGTATGTTTCACCAGTTGACCTCGAGCGTCGAAAGCCATAATCACTGATATCTGAAAGAAGGGAATGGGACTTCAGAATGATCCAGGAAATGAAGAGTTAAGAAGAGGAAGGTCAAAGATCTTAGATAGAATACAATGAGAGCTATAGGACGATAGTTTTAAGGAGGATTAGAGCGGCTGCCTTTTTTCGGGATTGGTTGACACTATGGGCGCTCCAGGCACTGATGGAAAGTACAACGTTTAAGGCATAAGAGAGTAGAGTTTGATCAAGGACAGGGGCCAGCTCGGAAGCACACTCCTCAGAACACGGGAGGAATGCATCCGGCTCATAGCCTTCCTGACACGCATAGATCTCAGAATCCGCATACACTGATATTGCGTAATCACGGGAAGAGGCATAGGAACCTGAAGAGGAGAGACAGCGAGAGGATGCGGAATCGTCCAGGTAGAATAGATGAAAAAAGGAGGCCGAGAGATTAGCCTTTCAGTAGGAGAGTTAGCTAGAGTTAGCTACAGAAGCGAATAAGTGGAGGAAGGCAGATTTACAAAAGTTATTAGAGATTTTTTGGCAAGAGGCCAGAAAAACTTGTCTTGGCAAGTAGGAGAGCCAAGTAGGTTTCGCACTTTCTTTAGTGAAAGCGCGCTAGCCTGTCGAATATAGCCCTGCAACGATTTCGGGCCGAAGGAAAATTAGTAAGAGTGATATGGGGAAACGAGAGTTTTTCCATGCCCGATACGCCATGTCTCTCTCCTGAATGGAGCGAGAACATTCCCATCGAACCATGGATTTTGTGGAAAAAGATTTTAGTTGAAAGATGAATGAACCCGTCATAGCCTCAACGATTCGGCCCCTACCTTTCCCTCCGAGTCAAAGCTAGATTCACTTCCAAGCATAGGTTAGCCAAGAAACGCAGCAACGCACCCAATTAGCCGATTAAGTGCCCAGAAATAGCTACGTTGGGGCATGTGGAGCCCTGTCTGAGAACAAGTTTTAAAAATAGAGCTACAAGATTGTGGTCAGAGTACTCGATAGAGGAAAATGGTGATTTTATTCGAGAAGGAGTACGTGCGAAACATAAAGCAAGCGTGTTCAAGAATTGGTTAGGACGAATCGGAATGTGTGGTAGGTTCCTTAATTAACTGTTTCCAGATCGTTGAGAATACTTTTAATTGTTTTGGCTCTCTCCCTCATATATGAGAGGAGCCCACCACCAGTGATGATGAATCGTTGGAATCACTAAATAGATGATTCAGATTTGGATGGGAAGAAGTAAAGTCCTCATGAGAAGTAGTAAGAATATCAAAAAAGGGGTGAAAATCTGTTCCGTTAGGGGAGCAGTAACAGAAACGAACATAGATAATGGTAGTAGTAAGGCGAAAAAGATTTTAAGCCACAGCTTATATATATATTATATCTATATATAATATATATATATATAATATATTATATAATATATATATATATATATATTTTATTATAATATATATATATATATATTAATATATAGTATATATATATATAATTAATATATATATATATGATATAATAGTTTTGAGTCGTTCAGTTTGGTAGGCGAGACATTCATGTGTCATTCTCAATCTCAACTGTGAGAATTTGTAGCAAACTGCAACTGCTCAATCTGTTTTTATTTTTTTTAGCTACTGGCAACTCTTTATAGTTGTTGTTTGAGTCGTCTATCGTGTAACATGTTGTCATTGTAATATGCGAGGTGCATTAGAACTGTAGTAGTCAGGATGTTATTCATGAATGTACATATTTGTGGGATTCGGTGTAGATTTGTAAATTGTTTTTATATTTTTGGTAGTTATTAATTTGAAGTGAAAACCATTGTAGTATATTTGTTGAACATGTCAAAAGGATCAAAGATCTGGATTTATTTTGTGCGTAAAACGAGGGAAACTGCTGAGTGCAAGAAATGCCATAAGACTTTAAAATGTTGTGGAGGGTCCACATCAAGTATGAGTAACCATGTTAAAAATATTCATGGTATTAGAATTAACAAAAAGGATTCATCTACTTTCAAGAAGCCAAATGCTATGGGAGAAAATGTGCAAACAAAAGGTAGTTTGTGTGTGTGTTTTTTTTTTATTTATTTTTATATTTACTGAAATAATTTTTTACCCATTTTTTTCCATTAAGTTTAAATTTTTGTTTTTTCTAATAATAGATTTCATTATTAAAGATATTATTTCAACTCTAAATTGTTTGAATGTTGTGTTATTTAAAATAAGATACTCGATGACTTCAAAGGGCTTATTTCCTTCTTCATAGGCAGATGTATGTATGTATGTATGATCATGTGGGTTGACATTTCTTTCATAAAAAAAATAAGTAATAAGTTATGCTTGCTAAAAGTTAAAATCGGTACCTTCCCATTGTTGCTTGCTTCTAAAAGTTTCTCAGAGTTTCAGTCGAAACCGGTTAAACCCGATTTTCCTGTTGAGCGATATATTAAAAACCGGTTTTTCACCGGTTGATTTCTTCCCCCTTTTTACAATGGGGCTAAGGAAATTGCGTCATTGAAGGTAGGATGGAGCTTTGTAAATCGATTATATATATATATATATATATATATATATATATATATATATATATATATATATATATATATATATATATATATATATATATGCAGTGGTGAGGTGATAAAATTAAAATTTCTATCTATATATATATATATATATATATATATATATATATATATATATATATATATGGACTGGCATTGCAACCAGGCAGATTAAATAAGTAATTGATAATGAGGGTGATTTCAATGAAAAGGGTTTTTTCTGTTTTTGAAGTTTTATTAAATATGCAAGTGAAATAATGGTATTGATAGATGATGATAATCAATTTTATAATTGCAATAATGGCACAGTAATTACTTTTTATAAACACAATTATTATAGCCCATATTTTAATATATCACGGCAAATCTGCCGGCTAAATTATAATGATTAGGCACTGAGCATTTTTAGTTTGTATGCTGCCTGCATTGGTTTAAAATCGATTTGTTTAACTTGGGCAATTACAGGATAATTTTTATAACAATAGGAATTCACTATAATAATAGTTATTCAATAGGCTTGAATATATGAGAAAGATGCTTGATGCATCCTCTCGCCACGCCATATCTCAGCGGACTCTCTCAAAAAAAGGCCTTGAGGAAGCCTCCTACACGTTACAATTTCAAATATCTGGCCCTCTATCGGTGGGCACTATTTTTAACACTTTTAAGATATTTAGGCGGCATTGTTGATATGGGAAATGGAGATTTCACAGATCAATTGGTGAATCCCTGGAGTGTCTGCAATGAATTGCAAAAGCAGACATAAGATGCGTATGGCTGAGTTAATTGCAATATCATTGCAGTCTAAGTAACCCTTTATAATCTATTTATAGTTATGACATAATAAGCAATAGAATAGAATAGACAAGAAAGACACTACAATAGCTAAAAAGAGAAGAATATAGTTTACATATTAGAACGCCATTAATGACTACTTTAATAAAATTTCTTTTATCTCCGTCAATTAAATTTTCAGCAGATTTCCAATATGCTATAATGTCTTCATCCTCATCAACCATTTTCGTCTGTTTATATTTTCATTCTCTTTCTTTTCTTTCAAATAAATTTTAAATAAAACGTACAATTTCTCTAGGTAGGTCATGCTCTTCGGCAGACAATTCAGATGCAATATATACATTCAATCAAAACATTCTTATCTAGAAAATAAGGAATAGCTTCTTCCTTCTATATACATTTATGTAAAGGGATCTTCCTCGCTCTCTTGGCGGTTCATTTTCTTTAATGTAAAAAGGCATCTTCGACTTTTTTTTTTCTACTGAGCTCCGAGTTTAAAGAGCTGGACGAAGGAATGTTACTACGGAGAGGCAATGGTTATCAGCGGTCGGTGTGGCCTTGGGCCTGTGAATGAAACCGACTCCCGTTTTCTTTGGAGTTTTTTTTTTCATCTTTGTAGCCCCAATTTTTAGGGTAACTTTAAAATACATTTATTAAATTTTAAATTTGAAATTTTTAGAGATAAAACAATACCAACTAATTAAGAGAGGAATTTTTGAAAAGTACAGGCCGAAACTTACAATTATAATCATGCATCAAAATAATAAATTTTTACACAGTAGTACACTGTTCCCAATTTGTAGGGCAATAAGCTTTGTCTCGTGGTTGAGCTACTCGCTTTTGACATTGTTTTAAACCTATACTTTGTTATTAATTCGACATATAAATACAATCATAAATTTCTACTTTTGGCGAAGGAAAAGTTTTTGCCTTCTTACTATCCTCTGCTATCGATGGAACTTTTGACGGCAGCAACTGCATGGTTGCGCAAAATTAAAGTTTCCACGCGGTAGTTTCGGATAGCACGAAGTATGCCTCCTATCGCTCCACTCTATGCTTATTTAATAATTCAAATAATTGTCATGAAATATATAGAATCTTTGTTTTTATCAAAATTACTTACATTTGTTACCTGCGTTACAACATTATTATTCTCTAAAATATTAAATTTTTGAATACCTTTGCAATTTTCGTAAAATTGTTATTTACTTTTTTTTCCATTATTATGATAATTATTAACTACGCCACATCATTCAGATATATTTATTTGTATATGTTTTCTACAACTTACTTATTTATTTTCTAAATTTTATTAAAATCGGATACCTTGGCTATTTTCTCATTATTAAAATATTTATTATGGAAAACATCATTTATATAATTTACATATTCAATTGCATAATATTTTTAATACCATTGATTATTTGATTATTCTAATATATTTTTCATTGTTGCATTTTTATTTTTTTTTTTCACTTGATCCATTATTATTATTATTATTATTATTATTATTATTATTATTATTATTATTATTATTATTATTAATTTTTTATTATTATTATTATTAATTTTTTTATTATTATTATTATTATTATTATTATTATTATTATTATTAATAATTTTTCTTACGGACATTACTTACGGTACTAATTATTAATATATAAAAGTTCGTACTTTTCTTCTTATTTACATATTTTTATTTTGTTGTTGTCGTTTATTAGTTTTTCGAGTATCGTACTGTCCTTTATGTTTGGTGCGAGCTTTCCGCTGAAAGACTCTGTTGAGTAGGCGGAAGAATTGTCCCCTTCAGTGGGAGGTGAATAGGTTCGGCGATTTGGGGGGAATGGATTGTTTCTCTTTCCTTTTAAAAGGAGGCCTTTTCTTCGTTTGATTGTGAGGCAAGTTTTATATTTGTTTCTCGCCATGTTGTTTCTTAGCACAAGGAACGTTTGTCTTGTTTTTTTTTTAAATGCTTAGGCTACAGTTTTAGGACTAATGCTTTCGTTTGAAATTTGGATGGCCAGAATATTCCGTTACAGAGAGAAAGCGTTTCAATTTCTTCTTTTTGTTTTTCTTTATTTTTATTATTTCTGCGACTTTTGTATTTTCATAAATTATTGTTTCTTGTTATTATAGATTTTGATCTTCACGCAGAGTTAGTATTAATTATCATTACACACACTTTTCACTGCTTTTTATCACCGCTCATTCTTTTATTTTCTTTTTTTCACTGTTTTTAATAGAAAAATTTTAGGTTCATTTCAGAAGGTACTATAGGATATTGCAATAATGCAATGTTGCACGGTCACTTTAAGGGGTCAACAAAATATTGGACTGGCATTGCAACCAGGCAGATTAAATAAGTAATTGATAATGAGGGTGATTTCAATGAAAAGGGTTTTTTCTGCTTTTGAAGTTTTATTAAATATGCAAGTGAAATAATGGTATTGACAGATGATGATAATCAATTTTATAATTGCAATAATGGCACAGTAATTACTTTTTATAAACACAATTATTATAGCCCATATTTTAATATATCACGGCAAATCTGCCGGCTAAATTATAATGATTAGGCACTGAGCATTTTTAGTTTGTATGCTGCCTGCATTGGTTTAAAATCGATTTGTTTAACTTGGGCAATTACAGGATAATTTTTATAACAATAGGAATTCACTATAATTATTATAATAATAGTTATTCAATAGGCTTGAATATATGAGAAAGATGCTTGATGCATCCTCTCGCCACGCCATATCTCAGCGGACTCTCTCAAAAAAAGGCCTTGAGGAAGCCTCCTACACGTTACAATTTCAAATCTCTGGCCCTCTATCGGTGGGCACTATTTTTAAAACTTTTAAGATATTTAGGCGGCATTGTTGATATGGGAAATGGAGATTTCACAGATCATATATATATATATATATATATATATATATATATATATATATATATATATATATATATATATATATATATATGATAGACCTAATCTATTTTCCAATATTTGCGATTGTGAATCGGAATAATTTTCCTTATATGCGAGTATTTCATATTGACAGTAATGTGTCACTTTTTATACTATTACTGGAATATTTGCCCGGTTGTAAGAGTTTAGCCATAAAAAATTGAATGAATAAAATGCATCGAATTTGTTGTTTCCAGGATGCAGGACGTTGACACACCCTTACATGCATTCCACCAAACTCTTTCCTCAACTTCCTACCTTTGAAAGATGGAAGCATCTTTATTAATTTATGGAGCTAGTTGATGGCATAATCAATAGTTGAAATTAATTCATGAAGGCTGTACTTCAAAATTAAAAAATTTTCAGCTCTCTCTCTCTCTCTCTCTCTCTTTCTCTTCGTTCTCTCTCTCTCTCTCTCTCTCTCTCTCTCTCTCTCTCTCTCTCTCTCTCTCTCTCTCTCTCTCTCTCTCTCTCTCTCTCTCTCTCTCTCTCTCAATTCTACTACGTTTTTCATCACAGATCATCAAGCACCACTAAGGAAAGAGACGCTCACTGCTCACTGGCAATCCTTCGTGGCGGAGAAGGAAGATAAGTCCTCCTTGCTATTTGTGAAAGATCAGGATGCATTTCGGCATGATGCATGCGGAAACGTGTTCTGATCTTTCACAAATGGCAAGAAGGACTTATCTTCCTTATCCGCCATCAGGGGAAAATGCGTTTCTCTTTGACGTACAGGTCGATGATTTGTGATGTCTGCTTAGACAGTAGATCATCTTTATCTTCACTGCCTTCATGACATCGGGGACAGAGGTGCTTGTGGATGGTTTTGAAGGAACGTGTGTTCTTTGTTTTTCTGAATTATTTGAAGTTTTCGTCGATGCCGACTCACCCTCTGTGAAAAAACTAATTGAAAAATAGTTTTATATCTCGGTATAGTCGCTCTCATAATTTTTGTTTTCTTGACTGTCATTGTCTGATAATACTAATCATTTCAGATAAGAATGATGTATGTTATTGATAACGAATTCTTACAGATTAGTTATCATGATGTTATCTTCAAAAGATTGGGAGTACATTTGATTAGAATTGAATTGTTCAGAGATTTTAAAACATTTATTTTATCATTAACAGATTCTTAAGTCCTTGCATCCTTATCATCATTTGCAGAGTTACGTTCCATCGTGTGGTAACATCATGTATTACTGAAAGTTGTGGAACCTTAATTCTGATCAGTATTTTCTTCAGTACTTGTTGAGCCATGGTCGAGTGATTAAGATGTGCTGCAGCTGGGGTACATTTGGAGAATTTGCTGACTGATGTTCGAGATGCAGTTGATGACTGACGAAGTTTGAGTCATTAAGTCACGAGTCAAGAAATAAACAATGCTTGCTTTATATTTTCACACCAGTTTCTCTCGTGACGCAATGACTATCATTTGGAGATTTGTTCCATTTTTCGCTAACATTCCATTAAATACGTCACTGATATATTCACCCATGTGACGTTCAGCGAATGGTTCAGGGCACAACGCAAAATTTTGGCGCTGGAAATTCATAGTCTACGGCATGACTAGTTGGAGATAAAGAAACTCCTGATTGAGTATCTGATCATTCATCAGTGGAGAAAGTTAACTTGGATGATTATTAGAGGCTATTAATTTTGAATTTTAGTTTTAACGCAGTTATGCATTATTTTAACAAATATCTTTTTAGTATTCCTTTGCCTAGCGAGTATAAAGGGACTTCTCTCCTTTAATTCGACTTTTAAAGCCGAGATCTTCAACGTGAGAAATCTGAAGATCGTTCATTACTATCGTATCTGCAATTTTATAAACATTCTTTGTTTTTTTTCGTTTTTAGGATCCTCTATCTTTGTTTTCTTTTGTTTTTATACAAGTTTCATGTTTAATTTGATTCATTCGTAAAACTGATTTTAACCATCCTTTCCTCTTTATACCCGCTTTCTTTTCTTCCTATTTGTTGCTCATAATCATATTTTTCTTCTTCTTTGTGTTTGCTGATAAGATAGTTTCTTGACCTGGATGTTTTTTCCTTTCCGAGAATAATTTACGATTGCAATCTAATTGGATACAATATCGAATTAATCCCTAACCACACTGGAAGAGGAAGTCAAACAATTGCTTCAGTCTTTGATCTCCAGCTATATACTCACACGTACAAGTCTATAAATATATTAAAGTCTGTAAATGTTTAAGACCTCGAAGAATGTGACTCAAATTACCGCTACTGCCACGACCTCGAGTAGGTATTAGTCAGCTCATTTTGGCCAACATACACTAAATGTCACTAAATTTTATAACAAGTATTAACGGGGACGTTTTATATTCGCATTTGCAAGTCCCCGAGTGCGAATGTGAAATCGAATAATTTATTTTTAATATTTGCGAATGCAAATAATTTTTATTATTAATTGGCGAATGTGAGTATTTATACATATATATATATATATATATATATATATATATATATATATATATATATATATAAGTATATATATATATATATATATATATATATATATATATATATATATATCTTCTTTATTTATCTTCCTCTTGCCCCAAGACTGGGGGTAAGGTGCGTGTCATGCATCGGAAAAGAAAAGCAGTAGAAGAATATGACAAAAGTCGAAAGGAAAGCCCAGCCTTACCCCCCCCCCCCTCTGTACCATTAATTAGTGAGAACTCGTCACAGACAGAAAATCCACCCTAGAACTTCATGGGACTGCGACGGACCCTCACTATGGTAAATCGTCAATGTAAGGGTTCATCCCTTGGCCTAGGTGGGCCACAACCATGCCCCCATATAAAACCCCGCCATTCACTCTTATTATGTACCTTTATTCTCGCCTCTGCCAAACTCACATTTCTCTCCTTCAGACATTCGTTCACCGACTCAATCCACTTTCTCTTCGGTCTCCCAGCCGGTCGGTTCCCAACACACTCGCCACTATACATCCGCTTAACCAACCGACTATCATTCATCATTTCCACATGACCAAACCATCTCAACATACTTTCATTTATTCTCTGATTTACCCTTTTCTTCACACCACACAAGTCTCTAATACGTTAATTCCTCATTTTATCAATTCTTCTCACACCTAGCATACCCCTAAGATTGTCCATCTGAACACATTGAACTTTAGATCTATACTTCTTATTCCAGACCATAGTCTCACTACTATACAATAACACAGGTAACAACATACCCTCATGTAAGACCCTAGCGCACTCAAGACTTAGTCCCTTTACATTCACCAACGATTTAATTGCACCAGCCACCTTCCTGCCATTCACAACTTTCCTACTACACTCTGCATCATCCGTTCCCTTCTCATCCAACACATACCCTAAATATTTAAATAAATATTTAACAAAATAAATATTTAAATATATATATATATATATATATATATATATATATATAAGTTAGAAAAATATATTGATATATAGCAGAAATATATATATATATATATATATACCGTATATTTATATAAATGTTTATTTATATATCATTAAAATACATATATATATATATATATATATATATATATATATATATATATATATATATATATATATATATATATATATATATATATATATATATATATCGCTCCTCGTGGCGTAGGAGGTTGACTCGCCGACTCTCATGCGAGAGGACGCTGGTTCAGCAAATCCTCCACGTAGCAGTTGGAGTTTTATCTTCCTGGGGGCAAGAATTAAAACTCGACTGCGAACACTTTGGTGGCGCTGGTTTGGGATAGCCGGCCTTAAAGTTCGATTTCCTGAGTCCCCCCCCCCCCGTGTTACCCTTTGAAAAGGGGATAAAGCACGTTAAAAGGTTTATATATATATATATATTTAGCATATATATAGCATATATGTTGTTGTTATTATATATATATATATATATATATGAGTTATATATATATATATATATATATATATATATATAGTATATATATATATATATATATATATATATATATATATATATATATATATATATATATATATATATATTCCAAGCTTGCACCCTGCCATGGTAAATGGTTTCGTTTCTGGCTATCAACTCCTTTGTAGCTTTCCTTGCTGGTGGAAGCGTCCTCTTATTGAGCCTGTGCGTAAAAAGTAGGTCATTCTCGTTCCTCTAACCATTTTCTTATCTCTTTAACCTCTGTTTGTTTTTCCCAATTTTTGTAAAAGCTCTATGTTGTCAACAAAATTGCATTTTATCTTCAAGTTTCATTATTCTTGGTGTTTGAAACCAATAGTTTTATTTACGACAAGTGTTTGTTAAATATTCTCTCCCCCTCTCTCTTTTTCCTCATGGCTTCGGGATCGCAAACTAAACGCAAAGAATTGACTCTGCGAGATAAACTCGAACTTCTCAGGCAGTATGACCGTCTCCCCAAAATGGGACAGCGGGCCGCAGCTGTGCACCTTAACATATCGCAGCCCCACTTGTGTAAGCTCTTGAAAAACCGAGCGCTTATAGAAGAACGTGCAAAGTTACCAGGTCATTCTAACGACCGTCGATCTCGCTACCATAGCAAAAGGCAGCCTGTCCCAGGTTTTAATTTCGGGGAAGAATTAATGAAACGGGCCTCACACATCATCTCTGAGCACGAACCAGTGGCTAGAGGTGATTCATCATCCTTCCTAAACATTCCTGGTAATTCCCCTTATTATATATATATATATATTAGTTATGTATATATATATATATATATATATATATATAATATATAGCAGTTATAGAGTATATATATATATATATATATATATATATATCAGCCGGATAGCGCAAAAGGAAATAGGTGTGGAAAAAAGAGCTGGCTCTGTAGAGAAAAGGGAGGGACTGGTGGAAGAAAAATGGGACAGAGGGTGGGTTAAGTGACGAGGGAGGCAAAGGAGGGAGTAGCGGAGTTCCGAGGGGGGATTGTCGCATATTCTCGCGCGCGCGGTCTTTAACATCGTCGCAGTATTGATTGTGCGCGAACGAAAAATATAGAAATAATTATACTTTTTTCATTAATTTTCGACTTTTTCGGACTAAATTGATGTTATTAAGAAAGTTAGTATAGCTGTTCTTGAATAACCAGATTAAGGCCGTGTTTGCGGGAGGTTTGAGGTTAATATGTCATTTGTGTCTGTTAAAACAAGCAATTTTTATCATCTGTGTTTGTTGTTTGATTATCGGCTCAAAAACTGCATGTACGCAGGTACGTGCGCGCCGGTTCGCCTCGAGTCGCACTGGCCCAGTTTTCAGTTAGACTCATTCTAGTCATTAGTGCTGCGGTGATATTAATTGTCAATTATTTAATAATTAAAGTTTTTTCTTGTTGCACTTTGCTTGCTTCTTTATATAAGTATATAATTTGTTCAAATAAGTTTAGTGATATATAGTGTATGGTTGCTTATTAACATAGAGAGACAACATCAAATCAAGATAATTTTCAATGTAGGGCAGAGACCACTCACTATCGCCATCACTTAAGAATAAACAGAACGAAATCAGGCGGTGCAGGGCTGGCCCCGTTCACCATCTCATGCGGCTAGAATCTAAACCCAGAGAAGATCGAGTCTGCGAATTTGGAGTGTTGACCCAGAGAAGGAATGGGAGACTGAATTTGTTTGAGGGCAGCGTGTAACTTGAATTTGGACCACACAAGGAGACCCACACGGTGTTGAACATCTTAGGTCTTATCTCGTTCATTATATATATATATATATATATATATATATATATATGCTATAACTATATATACTATATATATATATAACATATATATATATATATATATATATATATATATCGTGACATTACGAGTAAGGTTAAAATAATATATTACATTATTAAAAAATTTTAATACACCTTCAGATCAAGAAAACATCAGAGATTTCTTGAAGAATCTGATTTTGAAGTTTTAAATACCGAAGCGGCAGCCGTTGTCCCACCGATAGTTATGATGGGTGGGTTTTTATTCATCATATTATATTTTGAAATTTTTTCAGCTTGCATTGATTATAATTATTTATTAATTAAAATCTTGTTTACACAGTATGAGTGTTTTGTATTGTCCGGCTCTGGTATATTATATATATATATATATATATATATATATATATATATATATATATACATATATATATATATACCTATGCTATATAACTCTTATATATATATATATAAATAAATAAATAACTTGTGCGCCTACCGCTCCCCTCCTTCGAGAATCGGGCGACCGCGAGGTATTTCGCCACCACCGCCTGCCGCTCAAAGATCCGATGTAGTTTTTAATGTAGCAGAGTGACCCTTGAGATGTTTGGTGTTGTCGATGGTTTGAGAATGACATCTTTGTGACACAGTAGGGGAGGGATCTTCAAAATAATCATTTCTATTCATGAAGGGAAAGGGGGGAGGTGTTCAGGCTGAGCTGTACCTGTGTTTGGCGGTCCAAAGTTATTCACTCAATATATATATATATATATATATATATATATATATATATATATATATAATACTCTCTATATACATATATATATATATATATATATATATATATATATATATTATAAAGCCCAATACTTATCATCTAATGCACTTAAAAAGAGTAAAAATATGACGCAATTGTACTAGATATTTTAGAAATAATATATGAATTTATCATTAGAAAATGCACAAAATATAACCAGTTTGTATGATTTGTATTACCAGTGACCAGTGAGTGAGGTGTGTTAAATTTTTGCTCTCCAATTTTACTATATAATTTTCAATATTTGAAATTATTTATTAAACAAATTAGTGTTGTGTATCATCCAATTACACTACTGTTGTGTATATAACTACAGTCATTAACAACTGTAATTTTGTGATAATTTAAATTTGATAGCCTAACCTTAGGCTAACATAGGTAAGAGATTTTTGCTGTTTTCTGTGTCTGGGTTTGTTTGGATTCTTAAATAGACTTCTGTGTTTAAATACAGTCTTCATAATTGTTTAACTGAGGTGATAGTAATTTAGTAGTGGGTTTTCAAATACAGACACAGTTAAGCCTACATATGCTTTTATATCCTATGGACTAAGGCTAAGCTAAATTTGGCTTGTTTAAATTTTTAACCTATTTTCAGAGATTAGTTTATTTCTTTTTAGGCTTTAGTAATATTTTTAAACTATAGTTGGTAAAATAATAGGTATAGGTTAATACTAATAATAATAATTTAAAGTATGTATACTCTGTGTGATGATAACTGTGGGACTGTGAGAGGTGAATAGCTGCCCTGTTTGTGATTTGAATTTCTGTATGCTGAGAATGTGTTGTTGAGGAAGGAGATTGCAAGACTGAGTGAAGATATGCATGGATTGAAAGAAGAAATATTTGAGCCCCAAGAAAGAAGAGGGGAAGTGTTAGGAAAAGGTTAGTAAGGATGTCGAGGCGAGGAGGGAGCGGGACCTAGAGGGGTAGACAGGAATATTGATTCACCTAGGCAGGAAGATGAGAGGGAAAAAAGGATAAAAGTAGTTGATATGGAGTCTGCAGGTGAATATAGGTGCCGAATTAAACCAATCTTTTAAAGATGGGGATCTCGAAAGTCAGTCAGCCTGTAACCGGTAACAGGTTCGACTGTCTTCCAGATGGGGGAGGGATCGAAGTGCCAGTAATGTTCAGGTTTCCACAAAGGAAGACTGAAACATTGCTGGTGAGGACTCTATATTTGATACCCTAGATGGGACTTTTCAAAGGGCTAAAAGAAACTTGATTGAGTATGTTTGTCAGATTTTTGAGTGGTAGGCCATCATGGTTGGGATGATGAGGGTTGATTCTACAAATGTGATTCAGATCATGATTGTGCATGTGAAAGAATTTTAAATGATATAGGACATAGAAGGTCAGAAGAATCAATAGCAGATTGGAGATTGATTTCAGAAGATGAAAACTGATGAAGGGTGCATGATTTCTTAATGGATTTTTACCCTAGAGTTAGGTTAGGACAGCGAATATGGACGCGTTCGTATTTGAGTGTAAATAATAAAAGGGTTGGGAAATAACCTTTTTCAGAAAATATTAGGTTTTTGGATTTGTGGAGAAAGGAATTTACGGATAAAGATCTTTGCAGCTTAGATGGAGTTCTGCTTGGTGATAAGGTGTTAGGCTTTCAGTACCAACTTTAAGGGCTGTTTAGCAAAAAACTAGAGTAAAGTTAAGAATTTGGTGAACTAAATCTAGATCTAATAATAGCATTGGTAACTATAATGGTATGGGAGATAAAATAAAGCTAGTGTTTTTACAGGTTCAAATAATGATGATGGTAATAAAAATAACAGCATTTCGAGTATCAAATGTTTTTACACAAATGCTCTTAGCCTTAGAAATAAGATTAGGCTGATTAGTTATACCATGGCTGAAGTCTGAACGACATTTTTAACTGAAGGCATGGGTTAATATGAAGAATTATAGGAGACTCCTTTCAGGAATATAAAATAGATGGATATTCACTTATTTATACCAGCGTAAGAGGAAAGAAGGGGGGTGGTGTGGCGCTTTATGTTAAAAGCAATATTCAATCTGTATTAATGACGGACTTTAATATGATATTGAATCAGTGTGGGTAGATATTCTTATATACAATAAATCATTTAGAAGAATAGGAGCACATTTATAGACCTCCTGACCAAGAGTCTGAAGGTAGACGCGAATGAAAAGTAATGGTGTAGTTTCTTTGACTGCAAACCTTAAAAGGTATAGTCACAATATAATGGGCGATTTTAATTTTCCGGGCATTCATTGGGATTCTGTCTAATATGGACCATAGTGGTTCTGCATTCATAAATTGTATACTGGATAACTTTTTGAAGATGGTCCAAGAGCCCACAAGATACGATGCACTACTAGATTAATGTTAACTAACGATGAAAGTATGGTGGATATGAAGTTAGAGTTGAGGAGAATTTGGGACTTAGTGACCATAATATAATTATATTTAATATGAATGTAATATCTGGGCCCAAATTGAAAGTTAATAAGGAAAAGATCTTAGATTTCCGAAATGGCGATTTTACCAGATTTCGAGACATGCTTGGTATAACTAACTGGGATAAAAGAGTTTTAAGGGGCAAAAACTGTTTATCTTGGGAACTTATTTTAAGCAAATTTGTGAATGATATTAGTCAATCACTGTTAAAAGATAAACCCATTGGGGTGGCAAAGGAAAACCTGTTTTGGTGGAATAGAGAGAGATGAAAGATGGTGGATGAAACACATAGATGTTTTAAAATATTCCAGGGTAGTAATTGGGAGCAAGATTAAGAAAATTATAGGAAAAATAGGAATGAACTTAACCAGTCAATAAAATAGGCAAAGAGAATGGTAAACATTAATTTACCAAGGAATAGTAATAAGGACCCAAAAAAAGTTTTTTAGCTTTTATAAATTTAAAAGTAAGAAATAGGACAATTGGTCCAATTAAAATTGATGAAAATTTAGTGAGTTCAGATAAGAGTTAGTTAACATTTTCAATACTTATTTTGGGTCAATGTTTACTGAGGAAAGATTGGATAATAGTTTGGAGACTAATAGTTCTGGTATGCATGCAATAAATATAGACTTATGGAATTAGAATTTGATAAAGATATAAAACGTTTATTAGATCATATTGACCCAAGTAAAGCTGTAGGCCCTGATGGTATATATGGTAGAATTCTGAAAGGGGGTAGTACCAACATTGCAAAGGCACTGTATTTGATTTTTAAACGTTCTATAACATTGGTGAGGTACAAGATGACTGGAAAATGGCATATTGTGCCTATTTATAAGAAGGTAGTAAGAAGATTTTGAAATTATAGGCCAGTTAGCTTAACATCTCTGGTTGGAAAGGTTCTGGAAAAGTTACGAAGGTGTGAGAAATATTTTAGAAGATAACAAGGTATTGTATTACTCTCCCGGCACGGTTTCAGAAAGGGTAGGTGTATGTCAGACAAACCTTTAGAATTATGGAATACATTATGACTGCATCGACCGAGGAGATCAGTTGATATTGTATATTTGGACTTTAGTAAAGCTTTGTCCAGGTTCCCATAAGGCTGATAAAAAGTTTTCCAATGTGGTATAGGTGAGTGGTACATGGTTGGATTAAGAGTGGTTGGGAAATAGAAAACAGTGTGTACAACTAAATGAGAATAAATCATCATGGGGAAATAGTGAAGGGTGGTGGCCCACAGGGTTCAGTGCTAGGGCCACTATTGTTCCTCATATATAAGACTGATTTAGACCAGGGACTTAAATGCAAGGTTCTAAGTTTGGATGATACTAAAGTGGCCACCTCAGTTTGGAATAGATGCATAAAGATTTCAAAATGATCTTGATAAACTTCTTGGGTGGGCAGATAGTGGCAAAATGAATTTTAATGAAGTAAAAAGAAGTGTAAGGTTCTTCCCCACCTAGGATTTACTCAAATAAAAAGATTTAACTACACTGATATGAATGGGGATTGGCTTGAGTCAGTGTGGACCAAGAAAAGATTTAGGTGTGATTACTAAGCAGTAATTTGAAAGTAGCTAATCAGTGTTTGGAGACAAGCGAGAAATAAAGTAATAAGATGCTGGGCATAATATTGTAATGTTGTTTACAAGAGCAAGGAAATTAATATATATAAACTGTATAATAGCTATGTTAGGCCAGTATTCGAGTATTGTGAGTTTGGGCCCCTTATTTAAAGAAGACTTAGATATGCTAGAGGGGGTCTGGCGTAGGCAACAAGAGGCTGATTGGTTTTGAGGGTAGGAGGCCTCCAGGAGGCTGAAGATTTAGGAATGTTTTCTGTAGAAGGGTGATTTCTCAAAGAGGACATGATACAAGTCTACAAAATATTTACATCTCTGATAATACAGAGACCAATAAATTTTTAATAGTAGAACATGGACAGGTGACCAGGGGCATAATAAGAAAATTAAGAAGAAAGCATACCATCTTGATATAAGAAAGCATGCATTCAGTAATAGGGTTGTTAAATTTTTTAATGGTTTGCCTGCCAGAGGAGATTGTTGAGTGTGACTCGATTGCAACATTTAAGAAAGGGTTAAATTCGTCGTTTATGAATAGGTTGGGTATCATATAATATAATGACGAAGCCAAATTGGGTTGTGATATAGTTATAATTAGATGGCATGTGTGACCATAGCAGTTATTAATGCATGTGTGGATAGTTTAGGTATCATATTTGAAATTCTGTTGTGGAGGTGGGGGAGTCGCCGGGGGTTGTGAGATCAAAGGAAACATTGCACAATATGGACCCTCACATCTAAACGCTTTATGCAAGAATCGTCTGTGGAACCTACAAAGCCCCTCGGTGCTTGCAACCGTCGCAACGTTGCTATATGTTGATTGATTGAAGTTCCTTCCTCTTGAATTTTGACTATTGTTGGAGGTGGGGGAATTTTTTGAATTCTGACACAGCGTTTTTGCTAGTTCTATTACGCTTTTAGCGAGAGACCTCATCTCTTCGGCCGACTTCTCATGTGATATTAACAACTTATTTCTCCCTCTTGAGCGGAGGGATCTCTATTACGCTTTGGGACCTTCTTTTCTGCTGGCCGGACGGCATTTAAAGGTTGCCACTCGGTTCTCACCCCTCGGGGGGATTGGTAAGTGCCGTTTCGGAGGAAAATTTTATTAAAAATGTCATCGGCGAGTTCTACCAATTCATCGAAATCATGGTTCTTTTCCGTCGTCATGAGGGAGATCTGCAGTTGCTGAGGCAATCGTAATAGGAAGAGTTCTCTAATAAACTTAGCATCGCTATCCGTTATTGAATCGAAGCTAGATAGCCCAAGCATTTCTTTTATCCTAATCACATAGTCGGAGGGAAGCTCCCCCTCCCTCATTCCAGATTGGAAAACTTCTTCTATTTGTGTTCTTAGGGATGGTGCATAGAGTTTCTCTATCACTTTCACCAATTTAGTGTAACAATCTTCTTTCATGGGGAGTTTCAACGAATTTGTAATCTTACTCGGTAATTTTGACGCCAATAGTCTGACCCGCTCTCTCGGGTCGTTAATTTCATTAAGGTTAAAAATCATAGTTGTTTGCCGAATCCATTCTAGGGCATCAAATTCGTTGAAGTGGTGGATGGCGTTGAGGGGGAGACTCTTCCTCTTTTTTCTCCCTAAGGGCGTGGGGCAAATTTGACTTCTCAATCGTTTTGCTGCTTCGTGCTTCTTGGATTTCGCTCTTGTTGAGAGAAGAATTGTATTCTTCTCTACTCTTCGGTTGGAGGGACTTCGGGAGGAGGACGTTGATTCGGATCTTAAAACTCGGGATCCCGGGTTACGAGAGGCATGTTTGTGCTTCTCTTGGTTTTTGAACTGTAGGTTACACTTTCTTTTTTGGCTGACATTTGTAGGTTTTTTGGGGGATTTAGGATTGTTTTTTCTTACTTTATTTAGGGAAAATTTACATGCCTATAGCGACAGGGTTATTTCTTTACACTACTCTTGAATTGAACGGTTTAGTGTTGCTTGGCGGCACTTTTCACTTCACTGTTTTAGATTCTTTATTTATTATATGATCTTGTGTTTGTTAAAGTTTCGTTTACATTCACTCTGGGGGCTATTTGGCGTATAAAACTGTTGATTAGATTTGAGAAGTATTGAAGTGTTACTTTTTATTTATATTTCAGATTGTTAAATGGGGTAAAACTGATGTCAATGTTTAAAAATGATTAATAGTTCATATCAACAATTAGTTAAACAATAGTCTGTTCAGATAGAAAATAATACTAGAGTCAGTTGTAATGAAGAGTGACACCTTATAATATACTTTATGTCTAATTTTGGGTTCCACGACTAATTAACAATACTCATTCTTTGGTTTATAACAAGTTTCAAAGTTGCTTACAATATTATTCAGTTCAAACCTAATTTTCCGGCTTTGATAGGCCGAGTTTTTTAACACACCCTTCTTCTTGTACTATGAGAATCTAACTGACTGTCCTCCTTGAAAATCCCTCGTTCTCGGCCCTCCCCTGGGCGTCAACCTCCGCGGCTTACCCATTATAACATTATTTGAAAGTGCCACACAAAAAAAAATCGTTAAGACTTTTTTCTTCTACAATAAAAATAATAGTTAAAATTTGGTATAAAGAAAACCCTTTCGAGAGAAGTGTTACAGTGTGTATATAGTATTAGGTATACATAGCCTATGATTCAAAGGCCAAACTGGTCTTCACACACACACACACACATATATATATATATATATATATATATATATATATATATATATATATATATATATATATATATATATATATATATATATATATATATATATATATATATATAACTCCGTAGATTCTTTTATTGAAGGTGAGGAAAGTAATTTGATGAAATCTCCCCATAACAATGGTATGATGATTACAGAAAGGGCTGAGACTACCACAAGCATGTCAGATACTCAACAACTTATTTACCGTTTCAAGAATTCAGTTTACATGCAAGATTTCCGAAAACTTCCATATTCAAGATTTAAGAGTAAAAACATGAATGAAACTACAACCTTCACTGAACTTATTATTCCAGACGTGCCAAATACACTGAATCTCAGCTACTCCTGTTTTGTATTTGATTGAGATTACATACCATCAGATTATTCCTATTGTCCAAGAGTTATTTGATACCTCTTCAGAGAATGTCGTCACACATTATGATGGAAACGTGTCATTTCAAAAAAGGTGACATCTATTTTGATGAGGTAAATATGTTCGGAAAATCTTTTTTTGTTTGACTTATCAGGTGAATTTGAATTAAAGTGAAAATTTCCGGTCTTCCTCTCCCTTTAAAGGTAAAGAAATGGTTGAATATTTGTGTTATATATTTCATTGGAGAATAGATTAAACGATAAAGATTCATTTAAAGAAATCAGTAATAAAACAGAAATAGATTCTCTTTCAATAAAAGAGGAATTCTGCTTTGAAAAGAGTAAATGTAAAAATTCCGTGATTTATTAAACTGGGAAAACCAAAGCTAAGTCTGATGAACTTAAATATACTGAATCTGATCAAAAATAAAATGAATTATCCAATAATATACGAATTGGTGACGGAGCATCAAAAGAGAAACCAAGAAAAGTGAATCATACCACCGAAGCGCTTCCATAGAGCAAAAGAGGAGTGAAATAAGTAGTCCAAGTGTTAATCATCTGACACAGAAAAATTCGTCAGCAATTGTATAATATTATCTTAGGAGTTTTGCTATGACTTCACTACAGAACAAAGAAAATAATTATAATACTATTTCCAGATCAATTCACCCTGCAAGACGCAGTAAAACATTAGCTTTAGCAAACTTATCTCTAAGAAAAGCAGAAGCTCCTTTTAAAACGAAAATTAATACCGCTAAAAGGAAAATTACATCTAGGAAGAAGATAAAAGATATGCGAAAAGAGGATATGCGAAAGAAAGGCTGATATATTGAGTGAAGCTCTCTCTAATAATGTATTCAAATCGAGCTCAGGAATGTGCTTATCAGTGGGCTAGCAATCGAATGGCAGCTATTCGAATCGATTTAGAGATGTCGATAAGCAGGCTAATATAGTACTCCAACATAAAACACGTACTAAAATGTTGTCATAAATGTGTATAATTAATGCACTGAAGCAAAATTTTTTAAAAATGTTCTTTTTATATATATATATATATATATATATATATATATATATATATATATATATATATATATATATATATATATATATATATATATATAACTATATATATATATATATATAGGTCAGAGTGTCTAAAGCATCATGTAACTCGAGAAAGGCAACACCTAAAGCGCTAACGATCAGCAGAAAATTTTAGTGGTTTAAATTTTCATTTGTTAAATCGGAAATATTTAAAAAAATTATTACCCCTATCTCGAAGTATTACTTTAGTTAAAGTAATACCAAAGTGTAAGGGAAGTAAAATTATTCTTTTTTTTTTTTTTAACTGAGAAATGCCATAGGGTAAACCGCAAAGATGGCGGGAGTCAGGGTCTCTCAGCCTCCCGATGGACGACGGGGGGACTTTGTGCTCGAGCCCCCTAAATGGGAAAATAATTTTTTTTTTTTTTAAATTTTCCGACGAATAATTACAAAAAAAAAAAATAAAAAAAATAAAAACACCTCCCTAAAAGTTTTCCGCTGATTCCTATATATATTTTTGTTTTTACTGGGTGCTGCCGTTCTCAAGTTACATGATGTCAGCTTTAGACCCTCTGATATTATTATTATTATTATTATTATTATTATTATTATTATTATTATTATTATTATTATTATTATTATTATTATTATTATTATTATTATTACTATTATTATTAAAATTACTATTATTATTATTATTATTATTATTATTATTATTATTATTGTGTGTGTGATTATTTATTATTATTAATATTTTTATTATTATTATTATTATTATTAGTAATTATTATTATTGTACTAAATATTTAAATTGGCAGTTCATACGTGAAAAGAATTCTTTAAACTAAATTAGCTGAAACAAAATAAATACGTGGTAATGCCTTTTGAAAAATCAATACTCGCAATCAAAAGCCTCACGCTATTCATAGCCTAGTTTAAGTAAAATAGTATTGCAAAGGTGTCAGAAATTTATAAAAAAAGAAGTACAAAAATATCACATTGCCTGCGTATCTAGAATTTGGCCAGATCGATTGGGAGTGCCAGATGTGAAATATACAGCAATTGAAAGTATTGTTGGAAAATTTTTAACACTTTTGGCCAAGCATAAACTAGGAAACAGGCGGCTGGAAGATTGACACAAATTCCTAATGCCATGATCAAAATATATTAGATAAAGAAAGATACTTCAAAGATCGCTATCAAAGAGCTGTCACCATTTTGGGCAGAATTAAAGGCTACGCTGAACAAGCCGAAGAAGAATTATTAGAAGTCAATAATATAAATGATGAACTTTTAGGTATGCTCCAGGACATTCCTGAGCCAGTTCTTGGTGAGAGATACAACATACAAGACATTAACCAGAGCCGCGCTCCTGGTGCTGGTGCTTACCACCTCAAACTGCATAATGCTTGTAGGTCTTTTCAAACTTTGAATGAAAAGATAGAATAATTTAATCAAAGAAACATTTGATAATATCTTCGCAAGGCTTATAATCTCCCTGTCTCAACATCATTTTAGAAGAAATCGAAGAGCAAACTGACGACACGTCATGTATTTAGTTAAATCTGAAGTATACCAGTAGTGAATTACAATGTTTGACCAGCACCATTTGGTCCCCACACAAAATGGGACAGTAAATTCTTACAGTACTCAGATGCAGTTTTATTAGAAAAAAGCAATCTGCTGCTTTTCCTGACCTCTGAGCTTATCGTTTTCGTGTCTGAAGTCAATTATTTTAGTTTCATTTTTCAAAACTTATGTTTTTGACATTTTTACTTCAACTCAGCTGTTTATTCGAAATGACTTCAAACTTATAATATGCATAGATGGGTCCATTACCCTAAAAATGGGCCATTAGTTTCAGTTTTTAGTGTATCAATATTATCAAAATCCAAACCTCTTTGGTTTCACATTTTGAAGCAAAAAAATTAAAAACTACGTCTTGCATATTTGGGTTTAAGTGTTTAAGTCAAAATTAGCGTGATCAAATCAATATCAGCAAAATTTTTGAAAAAAATGAAACTCTGAGCAATGTCTACGGACATGAAAAAAAGACCCGTAAACAACGTTTCGGGGTTTACACGTCTTGCTTTTTTTCCCATCAAAATTCTCAAAATTAAGAATTTCATGTCCATTTTTAAGTAGGGAGAAGCTACAAAAATGTTGAGTTGCCTTTGGCTCTAACATTGGACCTCCCACTTTTGTCCATCAAAATTGCTGGGGTGGAGGTCAACTCCCCCTACAGTTCTCGCGCTCTGAAGTGAATTTTGAACATGGAACAGGAACATGGTTTCAAAATATAATATGTGACATAGCACAATGATCTAAATATTTGAATAAGTGGAAACGTAGCAATAGATAAGGCTATATTCAGGATCAAAAATATCTTAACGAGGACGTTATAGTTGGGTTCCTAACTTTTGAGGTGTAATCATCCAGTTCTCATAATTTTGGTTTTGCTGCCTACAGTGTAGAATTTATGCTCTTTTCGAATGATCTGGTTGTTTCAACATGCATAAATATTTATTACTACAATATCAATTATTATTTAAATGTGTGATGTCATAAATGAAAAATCACGATAAACTTTTTATTATTCATGCGATCAGCACGAAACTTTCGGAGTAAGTATAGTTGGGGGAAGATACATAAGTTTTATTTAAAAATAAATTTTGTGCTGTGACAGGTTGCCTCTACTGCGCAGACATTCTAGTTTTCAAAAAGGTTTCTATATGCAGCAGCAGCGCGAGTTTACAAGCATTTATCAACAAAATGTAATCTTACAATGGTATATAGATCTAAGAAAGTTTCGTGATTGAACAAAAAATAAAAAAAAATTTCATAAATATTTTGTGTAAAAATTTTTATCAATAGACAATTGGCGTGTAACTTTTTTAATATTTATTCGATTACAGTGAAATTTTTGCAGCTCCATGTGCCTTACGAAGTCTCCCATCAATTCTCTATTTAGATTATTATTTGGTATGCTGAACGGTTTTGCCGCTGATCACGAGAAAACTTTGCGAAAACTTTGAAAGGAGACACCCTTGAGCAGCGACAAATGTTGGAGCATACAAAGCTCTCTAAACAAAAATGTCTACCTTCCCCAATTATATACGCTCTACAAGCAAATTTCAAACTGATCGTGTAAATAATAATTAAGTTTTCATGTTTTTTTTTAGTTGCCAAAATTTTTTTAATGATTGGTATCATGCAACATTTTTATTATTCATCTGATAAGAAATTTGTCTGATGGCATAACAATTGATATTCTATCTTTTTATTTAGATAATTTTCCTTTGCTTAATGGTTTCTTACACTTATAGAAAAACTTTTTCATTATTAGTTTTCCCATGAACAACGGCAAAAGTATTAAAATTGCTTAACTAATATGCATTCTTTCTAATTATACATGCTCAGAAAGTTTCGTATTAATCGGATATATAATACACAGAACTTATTACAATTTATTTTTTTTTTGCAAAGAAAATAATAGTAAAAAGTGAAATTTTCAAATAATTTGATAACATATACTTTTACTATTTCATCTTAGTTTAATTAAATTTTTACCAACTTGTAAAAATTGGCGAGATATATTTTTTTTTTCATTTATATAATTTGTTGTGTAACAGTTGCCACTACTCACAGTTCAACTTCTTGACCTTTTACTAAAAAACTTTTATTAGCTGTATTTCGAAAATTCTTAAAAATTCAACGCCTTTTTATACTTTTCTTTATTTGTTTTTTTAATTTATATACATTCAGACATTTGATGTATGATTCATGCAAATATATAAACACTTTTGATATATTTCTGATAACTTTTAAATTTTATATGGAAAAAAAAGTTGAGATTTAGCAAAAAAAATAAAAAATTCTCTATATATTGCTACTATTTGTAAGTTATTTCTTCAAAATATATGCGTATGGCAAGTATTTCAGTGAAAATCCGCTTGAAAAAATCTTTTTGTAGTTCAACCCAGAAATTCGCATTAAAAATTGCTGGTAAAATGCTGATTATGTTAGTGTTATTTTGGAAGGAAATTACGAAAATTCTAAACGTCTTTTTATATGTTGATTAAAACAAATATTGTACAGAAATCTTACTCTTTTCGAATGATTAATAATTTATCCCAAAATTACATTAGTGTTGCCTTTACGCGCAACGTCCCCCTTAAACTTATTTAAGGGATCGAACAATGAATAAGGCAACAATAAATCATATTACATATGAAGGTTTTAATCGAAAGAAAGGAACGAAAATCTTACAGAAGGATATATTAGGAAAACCCGTATTAACGGTAAACCCAACCTGTTTAAAAAGTTTATAGCATTCACCTTCGAGCCAGCTAAGCAGGGCTTTTGTAAATATGTATCGGTTCTTAGGTAGAATGCTTACAGTGTGCCCTGAGCAAGGAGCTCACTGTTTAAAGACATCCTAGTTTGCTGTGGTGTGAGGACCCAGGCACCCGAAGTGAGAGGCAGTGGAGGGCTCAGTGCTCCTGTCACGACATGGCCACAATCACCATGGGGCGATTTCGGGAGATGAGCAGGGGGTTATGGGTGTGGACTTTTGGACGGGGGGCCGAGGTGGAGTCGAAGAAGTGGCAGGAGCCAGTGGACGCAGAGATGGCGCTGACGCTATGATGCGTTGATACCGTATTATTGGCTGAGTGGGCGGGTTTCCCTGTGTCATAATGGGGACTGAGGAAGTGCAGCCCTTTTTCTATACCTCAGATAATAGTTTTGAAGCGACAGAGCACTACTATCCTTTCCGGGTTGGATTTCGTGCAGTCGCTATTGCAATCGGGTTAACATATCGAAACTTTACTATTGACCATACAGCTGATGCTTTTGCGCAACCTTCTTTATTCATACACTACCATAATGTGGGAATGGCAAAATACCAAATAAAAAAATGTATATATTTCTATATATATGTATATATATATATATATATATATATATCTTTATAATATAATAATATATATATATATATATATATATATATATATATATATATATATATAATATATATATATTATTTATATATGACTTGTGTGGTTTGGATTATGGCTGCGAAAACGTCATCAACATATACATGGAGCTCCTAGAACATAATTATATCTTACCCTACACATCCACCCACAACATCACATGGCTGCGATATGTTGATGACGTTTTCGCCGCCATACCCAAACACACACAATTCAATAACCTTCTCAATCATATAAACAACCTTCATCCCTCCATCACTTTTACCTATGAACTTTCGACAAACGACACACTCCCATACTTGTCACAAAGCAACTCACATAACATACGCCGTTTACCGCAAACCTTCCTCCAACCCTGCTTACACCCACTGGTATTCCACTCACTCCAACTCAATAAAACAAGCTACCCTCACCGCCCTCTATACTCGTGCACTACGTATCTGCTCCCCCAATCATCTCGCCTCCGAAACCAAATTTCTCTTTTCAACATTCACAAGAATTAAATTACCCCATTTTGTGTAGATCTACCTTTTTCATTTAGAAAATACACAAACATTGGCTAATACCTAGCGGTTACAGAGTCTTGAAAATGGCACTCTTTTCTATGCCACACTTAGAAAAAAAACATTAGATTTTCTATAACCTTCTGACTTCTTTAAAATCTGCTTATATGCTATAAACCTTCAGTTTAAATACCTTTGATATTTAAACCACTTAACTCAAATATATAACATCTACTAATCAGTACTATCATATGTAGATGACAATGGATTTAACAAGAGAACCAGCAACATAAATGTTTCATCAGAGATATTACTCATTGTTTTCCTCTTACTTGGGTTGATACCAGTCACTTGCAAATAGCATTTGAAATATCTTTACATAAGAAGGCACTTGAAGTAGCATCAGAAAGAAAGAATATTGGAATCTATTGCTTGCTTATATTTTAAACAACTACAGCAAACAAAAGGCAGTATCCCATGGATTATTTACAAAATGCAATATTGTTATCTTCTAAATATTTCAAACAACTTGAAGATCCTCAGCTAAATTCTTAAAAAATTCCCCGACTATTTCCTGACTTAACAGTCTCTCTCCTCCTCTTTAACTTGAAAAAAGTCTAAGCAAACTTAGACGAAAGCTAGTTTTAATGTATGTGATTTCGTTAATTGTCCCATCCCGTCTTAAATATAAATAAAGTGCCATCCCACGTTTAAAGTTTTAATGATAATTTTAATTCATTAAATCTCATACACCCATTCCTTTTTATCGCTTTTAATTAATTTACACTCGTTATCAAAGTTTTTATTGTGAATATGCATGTATATATATATATATATATATATATATATATATATATACCCCTATGTATGTATATATCTATATATCTTTTATATATATATATACTAACTATATATATATATATATATATATATATATATATATCTATTAAATTAAAAAAAAGACGTGGCCACCACTCAGGTTGAGTGTGCTTACGCACAACTAATCCCGTACAAAATGATGGACACCTCCAATAGTTTAAATTTCCACATTAAAGTTATAAGTTTAAAATAAATTAATTTAAATTTACCCTAATTAATATTAACATCCCCCACCCGATGAATATTATTTGAAAAATATATCCATCTACACCAAGGGAAAATTAAAATCATATATATATATATATATATATATATATATATATATATATATGTATATATATATATATATATATTTGCTATATATATATATATATATATATACTATACAGTGACGTATCTACAGAGGGCCAAATTTTCCTAGACATCAAAAATTTTTAAGTATCATATAATTAATAATAATAAAGTGCAGGGGTTAAATTAATTTTATATAATTAAATATAAATCAAGAACCGTCTCGTAAGTCCTTTAGTTTAAACTAAACTTGACCATCAAGAAAATACAACATTAAATTTCAAAATTTAAAGAATGTTGTAACATATCGGAACTGGTATTGAAATTGCTGGCCACCAAGAATTACCAGAATTAACAAGTTCCAAAAACACAGACCCAAGCATTCCTACTTCTGACCCACTGACTTATTGTTATCGCATCCATTTCTATACCATTTTGGAAGATTTAATATCAGCATTGGGAGAGGTTTTAAATCAAAGAAATTATTTCTTCCATATAAGAAGATAAAAGATTGGATGCAATGTACTTATACATGAGAGAAAATAAAAGATTGTGTAACATTTTCCAAGGAAGATCTACCAAATGAAGATTTAGTAAAAAGCAGAATGGGATTTATAGAGAGGATTGAAAATGGAATCACAGCACAGAACGTCAAAAACACTTAATAGACGGACTAGTTTGTTGTTTTACAGTGCAATTCCAATATTTATCTTGATTTGAAATACAGCATTTTACGCGTGTCTATAGCTTCCAGTGAAGGCTTCCAACATTAAGACTTCTGAAAACCCATTTGAGAAATACTATTGGAATGAAAGACTTACTGGACTTGCCATCCTCTACATACATCAATGTTTACATAAATGCGAAGATGTTATCTCGAATTTTGACTCCCTCTCATGCCCGGCGATTAAAGTTAACCAATTTAAGCAAGTGTTTAAAGCATTATAATATAATTTATTCTTAATTAAATATAGGTTTCTTACTTTATATATATATATATATATATATATATATATATATATATATATATATATATATATATATATATATATATATACTCTATATATATACTAACTATATATATATATATAACCTATACTTTATATATATATATATATATATATATATATATATATACCCATATATATACCACGGAATTGTATCGTTAATATTGCGAAAAAAATTAGTATGATATTCCTTGCATATAATATAAGATAATGTGTCAATAAACATTTCCACCGATAACGCCTCGTTTCCAAGATACAAGGTGATGAACTTATGTGGGAAATATCTGATATATCCCATTGCCCGTCCCGTGCCACATCTCAGCCTTTAATAATAATATACCATAAGAAAGGTTACCTACCTGTTTTACAAGTTCCGTATCTCGCTTCATTTATACTATACTAGTCCCATTGTCGTGCAAGTTCTGTGTTCAAGTGTTGCTCATAATTTCAAAATGAATTACACAAATAGTGAAATGTACGATATTTCGTTACGAATCAGCACGACAAGTAATTCATTGTTAGCAGCCATGCGTCTCTCTATGAAGAAATGTGCCCTAATC